>JASCZW010019469.1:0-13702 GCA_034211315.2 Aedes japonicus
TTCGTAATAAGTGAACAGGCGATCCACGGCTCAGTCTCGTAAAAAGTGGAGAGCAGCCCTTGTAAAAAAAAAGAGGGGAGTGGATTATTAGCCCGTGACAAAATCAAACTACAAAATGTGTGTATTTTTCGATCCTGTACAAATTGCTTGGAGCATGAAAAACTACCAAATCTGCAAAACCATTATAGCATAGGGCATTGACAATTAACCGATTGCAGTCTTTGTTGCCGTTAGTCACCACTTGTAGGTTGTTGAGAATTTGATGAATTGTTTTTGTCATAAGAGAAAATCTGCTTTACTTCCAAAAGAAAGAGAGAGCAAAAGAGAAAAAGCTAGAACTTAGAGCTTTGGAATCGGTTTAATGCTTTTTGGTGGACTCTGGCCGTGGCAGTGTGGTGAGTTTCAAGTTTCTTGGGAATACTTTCTTCGTTCTAAATGAGTTTGGACCAACTTATCTTATACGAAAAAAATATGTGTAGGCAATGTTTTGTGTTTCTCAGTTCTCGCGACAAAGTTGTTGGAGTAGATCTTATGCTTCAGGTTGGCCCAGAAAATCTCGATGGGACGTTGGACGGGTTTACTGACTTGGGTACCACATCGATATTCCGCCGCTCCATCTCCTCCAACGATCGCTTCGAGTAGTGGGCCGACGCCAGATCCGGCAAGAACACCGTTCTTATGGTATTTCTTGATGAACGACGCAACTTCCAACTGGCATTTCGTACTATAAATTTCCCCGTTCACGACCAGTCCGGAGCGAAAAAAGAGCGGCTTTGACACCTCCTTCTGATTGTCAGCCACAGCAGCACCTTCTTAGGGTACTTGGTGTGTGAAATGAACTTCACCTCCAGCTCATTTCCTTCGTGGGGGAAGTAAAATACGAAGTGCCCTGCCAGTCGTTGCCATCCAGAGTGAGAAGGGTCTCGTCGTCCATGACCACCGCCACGTCGCGATTCGCCGGGAATATTTGACCATCTTATTCAGCCGCTGCCGCTTCGTCATTGCCTGCAGCTCCGAAACCAGTGGACGCGACTTCCGCTTCCTGACATGTATGTTCATGTTCACCAGGTACTTTTTCACTGTTTGGACGGTTGAACCGACCTCCCGGCTAAGCGCACGCAGCGATGTAGCCACTTTTCCCTCGGTCTTCCTCTTCAGCATCCTTTGGAGCTTCTTGTCGCTCAGGGTCGTCGGCCGTCAGGAACCGGGCTTTCTTTCGATGTTCTGATTGTTGGCTCATAATGCCAAGATGTTGTAGATGCCGGAACGGGCGTTGCCGCGCGCTGTCCGTTTTCGACCCTGTGGGGTGCCGTTCTTTGAACGCGCACACTTCCCAACGGAGTTGCTTCACTGTTTTTGCCATCACGGTTAGAGTTCGACTGGTAGAGCTGTCAAATTTTGTCTGCTGACTCATGGGTTACTATGATTGATGCAGCAGTTTCATAAGTGCGGGTGAAGGTGAAAAATCGGCAATTTTTGTCCATTTTTTTAATGCAGGTTTAGGTGAATCGTACGGAGTGACGTGGCTAAAAAGGTTTATGTCCAGAGCTCGAAAAAAATGACACCCGTCGTGAACGATGAGTAAAAAAAATATTCAGTAGGTACAATTTTCGCTCCCTTCATTTCGTTCTATCAGTCACGCAATATATTCGTGTTTACTATTTTGCTATGCTCAGTCATTCCGTTGTCCTTGTGTTCCACACAACTGATTCGCACCATAGCAAAAGACACGGCTATTCAAGCCTCAAGAGATTTTGGTTGCTTGACTGAATGTTCTGGTAACCAGTCATTCATTTTCGCGTTCGTGAGTGATTTTTTCTGCCACAGGATTTCAAGTATTCCCGAACATGGCTGAAGGCAAAGGAAGCCAAAAGGCTAAATGGCCGAAATCGATACAGAGTTTGTGGGGCATTTGTTCGAGAAAAGGCATTTGAAGGATCGATTCGAGAAGTTTTGGTTTTTTTCACTTCATTGATTCTCCAAATGAATGACTGTTCTTTCGTCTTCACGGTAGAACGTTGAAATTGAATGAGTTGTTTGCACTTATGTACATTCACTGCTTTCCGGAACGAATGAATGATCAAAGTAAAGCAACACAAAACAAGTTAACTCATCTTGCACAAGAGATTCATGAAGGCAAATTTGTGTTTACTTCATGTTCGCTAAGAACAGTGCGTGATGACTAATATTTTAACTCAGTCAGCGTGCAATTTGAGAATTGAATATGATATTTTTAAGCTCTGTTTATGTCACTCCATTTGTCCTGACTTCTTTGAAATAGACAAAGGTATTTCACCTTGTTTTCCAGCTGAAGAACCTAGGATTAAGCACCATTGTTTGCTCTCTGGATTGAATAAAAGGAAGTAGCTGATTGCACCCAGCCAGTTTAATAAAGATCGTTTTGAGTGACGTAGGTGATAATATTGATGTCAAACCATAGGTCCTCAAGTACCTAGGATTAGAGGTGGGCAGTGTGCTCATGAACTGAGCTAAAGAACTAGTTCACCAAGATGAACGAGTGACCCAACGCTCTTTTTAATTGAGCGGTAACTCACCCGCTCAACTCACACAAAAAAACTAATATGTGAACGGGAGCTATTTCTGTTTGCAATATGCCGAGCGAGAGCGCGAACGGTAGCACCTATCCAATATAACTCACGAACTGTACCATAGAGGAGCTAGAGCTATCTAACTGACTCACGAGCTACTGACCGACTGCTAAAGCTAGTTGTACTGAGTGAGCGAGAGCGGGAACGAGATGGAATGGTTCATTACCTGTTGACATTTTCTCCTAAACCAGAGGAACGTCCGAAACTGACATGACAAAAGCGAGAGTGGAATTAAAACTCGCAAGCAGATGGGAGTTTTGCTTTCAAGCTCTCGCTCAACATTGGTTTTCAATTATTCTCTCTTAAATTAGGAAAAACAATCCTTGGCTAAAGCAGAATGTTCTGACGAGATAGAACTCCACATTCGAAATGTTAGAACAATAATTGTTCAACATTGTGCAACAATTATTGCTATTGAACAAAGATGCAGTAAGTTCTACTTTGGCCTTATATGATTCGTCCCGCTTCTCGGCCTTTTCTATGGGGTTTCGATTGAAATATTGTCAGAAAAATCTGTTTCCGAATTTGCTAAGTGCTAGGAAAAAAACAAATGAACGGTTCTGAAGAACTAGCTCACTTCAATGAGTGGAACTGCTCGAAGCCGCTCGCTACAATGAGCCATTTTGCCCACCTCTACCTGGGATGGGTGTTGCTTGCTTGTGTCCCGGATAAATCCTAGAGTTAATCCTATTCAGATGTCGAAGTTTTGGTAAACCGTATCCTACGCTCCACAGAGTATAAAGTGTATATGTATAGAAGAGTCTTATTACGGGTGTCACTTAACGATGAAAAAAAAATCACGGTAAAAACACTCACGTGCCAATCAAATGGGTATCACTGTCTATATTATGGGAGAAATGAGAACCGTAATAAGGACCAAAATATAGATAAACCAACGACAAACCGACATGAAACTCAATCTTTACTATAGATCAAGAATCCATAACGACGGATTCAAATGTGCAGCGATCCTATGTGTCAAAATCTATAGAATCATTTTATCTAGATCAAATAAATGTGTCCAGAATTGCTCAGACATGATCCTTCTTATCAAGTTCCCAAGCGTATTCGTGGCTTCAATAAACGTTTTCAGCAAACACGAAGGTAGATGTCAGCAATATGATTTGAACAGAAATATTAACACATTTTCTATTGTCACTCATGTCGATTTGTCGGTGGAGAAACGATCTCACCCAATCAGCATAAAATTCCAGAACGTCATATCAATCCTCACCAGCAGAGAACTAAGAAATAATTCAATAACAAAGACATTTGAATTTGTGCGCTTAAACACATTCGGGATAGATTATTGGAGATTATTTTTAAAATATCGTTTAACTAATAGACATTGGAGACAAACATGTACATATGAAACTACTCATCAAATTTCCGAATGTTTAATCTTGTCCCTCAGCATCGCAACGGAGAAATAGTTGAAAATCTAAACGACACTATTCTATTAACGCTCGATGTACCCTCGGTTTAATGAAACATGATGAAAATTTGCTTAGAGCAGTTTATATAGTTATATTATACACTTATTTATACTACCGCATTAAATACTCGTAAATGGCATAAACTGTTTAGGCAAGCTTTAAAAAGTGTACTTTAATCTTATAATGGCATATTTTGCGACGTATTTGTTGATACTGCTTACAGAACTTTGATGCTAACACTAGCAATACCAGAACAATAACTAAAATACAATTTTATGATAAATATATGAACAAAAAAAACGGCAAACCAATACTACTCACATACTGTTTGCAAGCATTGCATATTTAGCCACATATGGCACGCGCATTATGTCATACAACCCAAGACATCAACCACAGCTGCAGCCACAATCGACCGATAGATGTCCCCATTGGTACCGAATACAAACTCGCCGCGATGAATATTTTGAACTAATTCCCATTGTTACCAAAGTAGCATACACTATTCAATACGCAATAACCCAAAAAAGGTGCAACCATCCTAGAACCACGTAGAATCTGTTTTGTGTCAAATGATTGTTTGGTCGTACAACCAGTCTTTATATGTTCCAGTCAAATATTTTACCAACTATTAAGGAAGAAAAGGAAAAGTAATAAACCATATTCGACGCCTCAAATCCTAAATGCAGCAGCAGTTTTATTTCTTTGTCCCACCATCGCACTGATAAGATAAGGCACGATTGACTCCTACTATACAACGTCAACAAACCAGCAGTTCAAGTGGCAGAATGGATTGCCGACTAAGCTCAAATAAACTACACAACGATTGTGCGAAAATGGTTTTCCTTAGTTCATGAACGAAACCCTAGCGCATGAGGGTGTTGGTGTTTGCCACTCATCTGTTGAATTCGTTTCTAGTTTTGCTCAAGATCGAAATAACCATGAATTCATTTTTGTCCTGAAAACAAAACAACAAAGCGTAATGCGATTGCGACACGGTGACTGGGATATCGTTATCAACTTCAACCATGATATCACCCGGTTTCTGTAACAATGCTAATGGTTTTTTTTTCGTTCTGCCGACGAATGGTTGATATCATTCTCGTGTGCAAATCAGTAAATGCCATGTCATGGAGATGGTTTAAAACGAATTCCATGCTCGACCGAATGTGTACCAGCGACAAATGGTTTATGGATGAGCATTCTGCAAATGTTTGAACAGCCGACTAAAATATCGCAAACCAATTGGCAGTTGGTTGGGAGGGAGGGAATGATTCATCCATCCTTTGAAATTAATGATTGACCTAACAGAAAGTTTCGTGGATTTTTGGTGCCCGGACTTCGTATTCTTCTTCACGTAGTGGCATCGAATAACTTGCGAAATGTGCGAATTAGAAGCAGGGAAGACAACCTACATCCAGTGATTTTTATAGTCATAGACAACGTCACCAGCAAATGTGCCAAGTAGATGTGAAATGGAAACTATAACTAATTGGAGCTAAATGAATACTTACATTCAACCATTATGATAATGTTCTATGGAAGTTTGAATTGAAAAAATCAGTTCCAAAAATTCGAAAGAGCGAATTTGCTTTTCTAAAAAATGGGGTTCGCAGTCAATTTCTCACGAATACATGCAAATTAAAAAGACTCTCAGGAAGAGTATAAATTTTGTAATAGTAATGAACATTATTGATATATCTATTATTTCTGAAACAGATTTAGCTGACCTGAAGGAATCGCTCGTAGAAACCAGTGTTTCAAAAGGCAACGTAAATGAAATCAGTACTGCTATGTAAACTGCATGTGTGGCCGATGTGATTCATAACTATTCCCAAGAACTTTTAATACTGAAATACTTTCTTATCAACATGAAGCTTTCAGGGTGCAAAAAAAACTTACTAGCGAAAGCAACGAAGAGAATTGTGTTGATACGAGAACGGTTCAGCCGTGATTTTTTTTTATTATTTTCCGCCTATTATTTGTTGAATAATTATTTTTGTATAAAATTTACTTGTCAGGTATCTTCGGCATTTTGATAGTTGACAACTTACACTATATGAATCTATATTAGATTTGATTTAAGGACATACACTGATAGGCAAAATAAAGTGCCCACCTCATCGTTTTTTCAATTTCTCTCATTTACTTGGTTCAAATTAAAGTAAACACACTGTATTTTCTTATTATCTTATTTTTTATATTCTTTTTAAGTTTCACTTATGGAATACTGCAAAAAAGGAGTTTTACTTAAAGAAAAAAAATCAATTTGTGTTGAAAAAAAAACAGTGACAAAATAAAGTGCCCACTTCATGTAGGGTACAGAAAACATAAATTAAAGTAAAATAAAAGCATTTCAATAATTGATGTGTCCTCCTTTGGCCTTCAGGACCTCCTGCAGGCGCTTCGACATGCTCTCGACCAGGCTCTTTAGGTGCTGTGGATCTACCTCTTCCCAGGCACGCTCCAGGGCTTCAAAATAGTTATTTTTATTGGTAACACCAGTTTTGTCAACCCTGGCATCGAGAATCGCCCACAAATTCTCGATGGGATTGAGGTCCGGGCTTTGTGGAGGCCATTCCAGCGGTTTGATCCGACAAGGCCGGAAGAAAGACTTGGTCTTCTTGGCAGTATGCTTCGAGTCGTTGTCCTGCTGGAATACGAACTTCTCTTCAAGGCCCGTCTGGATCAGCGAAACCTCCAGATTTTCTCGCAGGATGTTGATGTAAGAATCTGCCGTCATTATCCCGTCGATTTTCACAATGCTTCCCACTCCACCCCACGAAAAACACCCCCAGACCATCACATTCCCTCCTCCATGCTTCATCGTGCCTTTGATGTGGCGCTCCTGAAGCTCCTCTCCCGATCTGCACCAGACACGAACCCGCCACTTTCGGTTAAACAGCTCGAATTTTGATCCGTCCGTGCAGAGAACCGTTTTCCAGAACTCTAGGGGCTTATCAGCATGCTCCTTAGCAAACTTAAGCCGTTGGGCTTTGTTTGCCTTACTGATAAATGGGCGCTTCCGGGCAAGTTTGCTATTCAACCCATGTGCTACGAGACGGCGACGAACAGTTCGACCGTGATAACTGAAGGGTTTTCTGGATCTCGCGGACAGTTACCTTCGGGTTCTTCTTGACTTCGCGCAATGATCTTGGTGTCCGTTCTCGCATCCGTTTTCCGCTTCCTGCCTCTGCCAGGGCGATCCACCACTGATCCAAACGTTTTAAGCTTCAGAAGAATTTTGCCAACCGCTGCCTTACTGATACTGTACTTCTTTAGCGGTGCGATTCACCGTTTTGCACATCACGAACGACCAATTTTCGGATACACAAGGGAATTGCTTTCGAAAGCACTGCGTTCTCCATTTTTTTCAATTGAATCAAATGCGATCACGTATACAAATGCACCAGGTAGAGCCGTTTGCTTCAAAACATGTCAAAATATCGAAACATAAGCAATCGAGGGGTCTTCCAATGGAAAATTATCGAAAACATATCGATTTTTGAAGTGGGCACATTATTTTGTCACTGTTTTTTTTTTTTCAACACAAATTGATTTATTTTTTCTTTAAGTAAAACTCCTTTTTTTCAGTATTCCATAAGTGAAACTTAAAAAGAACATAAAAAATAAAATAAGAAAAAAAAACTACACTGTGTTTCAAGAGAAGGATATAAGTCTTTTTGTGCCAGTAAACATCCAGATCGCTCCCTGAAACAAAATTTAGTGACAAAAAAGCGAGCACGAATACTATACAAACGAGTTTTGACGAAATTTGATGGCTGTATTTTAATGGATGACGAAACATTTGTCAAAATGAATTATAAACACATCCCGGACAAAAATTTTACCTGGCAACTGGTCGTGGGGATGTCCCTTCCAGGTAAAATATTTTTGCTGATAAGTTTGCTCGGAAACTAATTATTTGGCAAGGAATCTGCAGTTGTGGCCTTAAATCCAAGGTTTTCATCACATCTCACACAATGACGTCGAAGGTTTACAACGAGTGACTGAAAAGGCGGATTCTACCCAACATTCGGTAACACAAGACCAACGTTACGTTTTGGCCGGATTTAGCCAGCTGCCACTTCTCTAAGGAGGTACTAAAATGGTATGCTGCAAAAAATCAATCCTCCGACCTGCCCTGAGTTCAGACCAAGCAAAAAATATTGGGTAATTATCAAGCGAAAACTTCGAGGATGCGGTAAAGAAGTGACAAATGCACAACATATGCCTTTAAAATGGAATAATTTCGCCGCTACAGTGTCACCAGCGACTGTGCAGTTCAAGATGGCATCGATCACAAGTAAAGTGCCTTTCTTTCGATCACAACGTGTGCCTTTCTTTCTGGGACGGTTTATATAACCATAAAAAAAACCATTAAAAATACTTTAAAGTCAATTGCCGATCATGACTCTTTTTGTTCGCGTTTCAGACAAACAAAATGAGCATATTTTCAATAAAATAGATTTAATAGTCATCTCGTACGGTAATAATTTTCAAAAATCATAAAATAATTGAATTAATGGTAACTGGCACAAATTTGAGAAAAGTGATTTTTTAACCTCATTTTCTTTTGTCTCGAATTACCATTGAAGCTATTTTGGATATTATAATTTATATTGTTATCTTATCAGATCCTGATTCTTTTCCCAAAAGTAAAGATTGATTGGTTATAAACTTGTTCCTTTGAGGCTAAATTTACATTGATACGAGAAATGTCGCAGCAAATTTTGCGAAACATCAAGCTCGCATTCCGAGGCACATTGCGTTATGCCTGAAAGCACTCACTCGAATGTATGGGCTGGTGGAAAATCGACTTGGGAATAAATGGCGAAATTCACTTTAGATTGGAAAAAAAACTAAGGTAGGCGTACTTTACTCGACATATTATTTCACATAACATTCCTACACACTTAAATTTGTTTACAGAAATCTGTAAAACTGTGAAACTGTAAAACCGAATTCTCAACAGCTGAACGTTCCTTAATGAATTCGCTGATATTTTCGATTGCCGAAAAAAAATTGTAATCCTCCAATGCGATCACCGAATAATCCGGTTTATTATAGGGGTATGTGGATTATATCATTGTTCGATAGCAAATATAATAATATACCGGCAGTTAATTTATTTTTTAATTTTGATGAGCGTAACTATTGAAAAAAACAATTTCAAAATATTATGAAAACATTTTGATTGCAAGACAACATCATCCTATTGCACCATGAAACACGCTACAAAAAACAGACTACCTAAACCAACGAACCAACTATTGATTTCTTGCATACACGCTAAGATCAGATTACCGAAAATACGGTTTCAATTTTACCGAAAATTAGGTTTTGGTAGCAAAACCTAAAGTATCGGTATAATTTACCAAAACAAAACGTTTGATTTTACTTAGTTCTTCAGTAAAGTGGATTTACAGATTTTATCGTTATATTTTACCTAAATTTGGTTAAAAATGCTCTCATTGAGTTGCTAGCATTTTCGGTAAAAATTACCGTACAAAAATAAGTAAATATTAATGTTTTTCCCGGTTTTCCTGCAATACCGAAATTTCGGTAATCCATGTTTACCGATAATTTCAGTATGTGCACTTTTGTACGTTTTTCGGTATTTTATGCCGAATTTTTGGTTTTCTTGTCTTAGCGTGTACATAAGTTGACATTTATGTCATATGGGAGCCCCTGTGACTGATAATTAAGCCCCCTGTTACTGGAAGTAAATGTCACTTTGTGAAACTACATGTCGGTTTGTGAAAATAAAAATGATTAGATTTTTCTTGTTTAAAAATCGAAAAAAAATAGTTGAGATTCATAAAAAATATTTTTGTGCTAGGAAGAACACCCATCATCGATACAGATGGAAAAAAACATGTTTTTTTTAAATTTAAACCCCCTATTATTTAACAAATAAATCTGTAAATTTTACAATCATCTGGTTTGTCGTTTTATCGAAATTTTCTGTATTCTTTTACAAATATTCTGAAAATAAAAGTTCTGATTATATTTGTCTACACACTAAGAAATTTTTACAGTATTCGATAATTTTTTTACCACACTTTCAACAGCTGAACGTTCGGTAATCCTATATACTAAATTTCGGTGAAATTTTACAGTATTCCGATAAAAAGATTAGATCCGTTCAGCTGTTGAAAGTTCGGTAAAAAATTACCGAATACTGTAAAATTATCTAAGTGTGTAATTGAATCTACGTTTCGAGTTATTTTTCGCAATACATGTTTGCTAAAATTCGGATTCCTTTTTGTTTGTGCTTTTTGTGCATATATTCCCATAACAAATTCATTACATCTCTGAAATGTGCAATCGTAAAACATGGCGGTATAAAGGCCGGTCTACAATGTGGAGCGTAGCGGTGCGGTGCGGCAGTTTTTGACAGTTAGTCCATATATTTTATGTCAAAAACTGCCGCACCGCGCCGCTGCGCTCCCTATTGTAGCTCGGCCTTAAGCCGGCAACATAACCAGGCATGGCAAAAAAAGTAGAAGTTTTCAGGCTGCAACAAAAAATCATGATTGTCAAGTAATTTATTTTACTTACGGAAGATACTGACGATCCTTTCATCGTGTTCATTCAACTTATTTTGGAAACTGTCCATTATAGCACTTTCCTTCCTGCGCGTCAACCAGGCTGCTCAAGGTGTTTACAGAAGTTCCGTGAAAAATTACCGATTTATGGTGATTTGACTTTAGTTACAGATTTTTTGGTACTTATTTTACAAATGTTCGATATTTTTTCCAATTTTCCAATTCTGTAATTTTCATTTTACAGATCTACTTCGGTGACTTTTTTTTACTCTGTGTATTACTACTAGAAATGCAGTGTAAACCTGGAAAACGGTGCCAACGAAAACTGAATTTACTCTTTTACGCTCTGTACATTTAAAATAGTATCAAAAGGGGTGCGCTGTATAGGAAATCTGATGTACTATACCAATATTCCGACACTGATTAACTTACAGAACGAGAGTAATATCGAAGGTTATTCAAATGCAAATATAAATATAAGTACATATGTAATGCAATTTGTCCGAAAAAAAATAGCATTTGTTAGCTCTTTTAGGACAAACAATGCAAAAACGATGGACTCAAAACTGAACATTCGAAACATAACATAAGAATATAATGCTTGGCTGAAGTTTATTATGCTTTTTAATTCGGAAATGTAGAAAATACTGGATATCACATACCTTCTTAAAACAAAAATAGACGTTTTACAGGAAGTGTTTGTTGGCTATATATTGCTGATAGAAGTTCTAGAGGCTATTCTTAATGTTGATAGGACATAAGAGACTTCTCGACTCTCTTGGCATAGAGGCCGGTTGAGCTTTCCACACAAAAATAATAAGTTAAAAACGATACATGTATCGAAAGCTCTCTACTACTTCTACACTAAGTTACGAACCTACACTAAACTTCGAGACATAATTTTTTTAAAACCTTCTAAAAGATGTTATGAGGCCAATTTTAGTTTGCTACCGATTACACTATAACTTCATTTTTGAATATCACAGGACATAATATGTCCTAAAAATATTATCTTCAGATGAATGAGTGCGATTTAAAAACGCATCGCGTCGGTTTGTGCGCTCCCATAAGCCGTCATGTAATCTCACCGCGGCGATATTTTCGCCGCCATTTCACTGCGGCGGCTGCAAAAATCGCTGCAGTTTGGTGGAGCCGCAGACAGACGTTCATGCTCGACTCGCCAACATGTGTAAAAAACATGGCGTACATTGTGTTAGCAAGTGGCAATTAGCAGTCAGATGGCGCCACTGATCTAATAGAGCAGATGTTCAAAATGTTGTTATTGTTTTTGTTTTGATTCAGTATACTTTTCGAAACAAACTCGTGCGTTGCAAATTGTCGCAAATGGGTCGAAAGTGCGAAAACTATTTTTGTGGAAATCATCAAGGTAGTCCATGGAAACAAGCAAATTGTTCCTTTTACAGTTTTCCTAAAAACGAGGCTCACTTTGGGTGGAGTCATGGAATTCTCCAGAGGCTACAGACGCTTTCAAAAGTGAGGGATATAAGGCTTTTTTCAAGAAAAAACTTTGCTCAGATCATTTTTCATTGACATCTTTCCGGGATTCGATAAATAAAAATAAAGGGTAAGATACACGGCTAAGCAAAGTATATATAAAAAAATTAACATTATTGAAGTTTTCATCCACAGACTGGTAGCTGGTGCCATTCCATCGTCACGCAAAAAAAAATCGGTTTCGTAAACTATTCCAAAGAACTTCCGGATAATGTCCCCGGTGCTCCCGACTACAAAGTAGAGAAAAAATGAAACAACTATTGAGTTCATTGACGGAGATGATGATTTCACTCAACAATTAACCAATAACTCCTGTGCGGATTTAAGTCGATTGTTATTGTTTTGTTTTAAGGTTCGATAACTGAGGAGCAAGTCAAAGTACTGTTACATAAGTACACGTTTGCCTTTTGCAACTAATCTTGAGGTCATGTTGAGGCGGTCTGCCCAAATCATAGCCTAGAAAGAAAATGCTGCTTGAATATGAAGTTTTTGTCTCGTTTAAGCTTGCAGTTCATACTGTTATCACACGATTCCAAGCTTCATTTCATTATATACTTACAATAGAGCTTCTTTAAAGTAGATAGCTGGACGTTCCCATGATAATTGATATACAATTATAGCAGTAACACCGAACAATTAACCAATAACTCCTGTGCGGATTTACGTCGATTGTTATTGTTTTGTTTTAAGGTTCGGTGGGTGGTGATAGAGATAATGAGTGAATCTGTCAGTTTTAAACTAGCAATAAGTTGTCTAGGCGGCGCTAGTATAAGGCGATTCAACGTGTTTCGATTTGAAAATTTACACAAGAAAAATGAAAATGGATATATGAGAATAAACGTCTGTCTGCGGTGGAGCCTTGACGGTGTGATCTGACACATCTGGTTTTTATCGCGAAATAACGCAGTAATCCGATCCCGACAAGGTATTGTCACGCCAAAACACAATGATAACGGAAACGGAACGGAAAACGGCAATTTTGACAGTTGCTGTAAATGACTTCGATATGTCCAATTAGAATCGGCTTGAATCTAGCCTGTTTTCTTTCCGACAAGCTGTCATACTCAGATCGGGCTTTGCCGTTTTCCGTTGCCGTTATCATTGTGTTTGAGCCATGACCATAACAAATGCTTCGCGATGCGAAGCAAACCAGAAAGAAGAAGAAGAAGAGAAGGATACGTTTTCATCTGAAAAGGAACTTATATCGAACTCGTTTTTGAACCTAGGTTGGAACCAGTTCCAACCTGCGATACCCGAACTTATTGTCAGTGCAAACTTCAATCCGATACAAGCTACAAATAAAACCATATACACTGACGTTTAACACACAACAAGCCGACCCAATTTTGATACCCGATCCAGTTTGGAACTAGATCAAACACTAATTCGCTATTCAGAAACGATTTAAGATATTAATGGTAGGTCTTGTTCTTGTATTGGTAGTCTTGTCTTTGAAGGAGAATGAACCACGAATTGCATGAGTTACGGTTAAAATCGGTCGACTACGCTGGGCTAGGCCCGTCATAAGGATGTCGGACAACAGCCCGGGGAAAGTGGTTGCGTCATTTCAGGCCTTGGCCTGAGTGGTAAT
>JASCZW010019470.1:0-13708 GCA_034211315.2 Aedes japonicus
GAGCTTTTATTGTGATTTAGGTTTTCGATCGTATCAAATGGAAGTCATATGGCTTTGTGAATTATTAATGGAACCCAGATGAATTCGATGGAGTCTTGTTATTTGGCTGATGAAAGGGGTCTTGTGGGACATTTGAGTGAAAACTTAAACACCACTTATACGCAGTGGGGTGTTTATAACAGAATCGGCTATAACTCACGAACGGTAAAGATGTCTATAGGATTAGTAACGATATTTTATTCGAACTTTTTTGACAAATATTTAAAAAAATGCGAAAAAACTGCGAACCGAATTACTTCCTGGGTAAGAAATACAAATTACGGCGGAAAAATTCGTTTCAACTTTTAATCGATATATTAAAGCAAAGTTTATGTCTACAAAATTGTTTATAATCAGAGTTACAATCTGTGAAAGTCAATGCCGTTATATTATAGGTGATGGTAAAAACGCCTGAATTCAACAAAAAAAAATATTAGGGCCTAAAGGGTGATACGGTCAAAATTTGGTCAAGGGAAAACGCGTGTAAATCGGTGAAATCGTTTATTTAAAAAATCAAATTAAATTTCTTTTTCAAGTTCATTTAGTATAAAATTCAGGAAAAATATTCAGTTAGGCTTCCGCTTTTCCAAATCCGAATTGACGGGCCTTACGCTTGACCCCTGCCATCAGATTTTGTACAGCCACCTTGTCCACCTTCTTCGCCGCAGAAAGCCAGTTTGCCTTGAACTGCTGCTCGTCCTTAGCAGTTTTTTGGTCTTCTTTAGGTTCCGCTTGACAATAGCCCAGTATTTCTCAATTGGGCGGAGCTCTGGCGTGTTGGGAGGGTTCTTGTCCTTGGGAACCACCTGCACGTTGTTGGCGGCGTACCACTCCATGGCCTTTTTACCGTAATGGCAAGATGTCAAATCCGGCCAAAACAGTACGGAACAACCGTGTTTCTTCAGGAAAGGCAGCAGACGTTTGTTCAAACACTCTTTCGCGTAAATTTCTTGGTTGACAGTCCCGGAAGCTATGAAAATGCTGCTTTTCAAGCCACAGGTACAGATGGCTTGCCAAACCAGATATTTCTTTGCGAACTTTGACGGTTTCGTGTGCTTGAAAATATCTGCTGCCGCCCCTTCCTTTTGCCGTATAAAACTCCTGTCCCGGAAGCTGCTTGTAGTCGGCTTTGACGTAGGTTTCGTCGTCCATTACCACGCAGTCAAACTTCGTCAGCATCGTCGTGTACAGCCTCCGGGATCGCGCTTTGGCCGTCGTATTTTGTTTATCATCGCGATTTGGAGTCACTACCTTCTTGTAAGTCGATAGTCCGGCTCGTTTTTTGGCTCGATGCACGGTTGTAGACGATACACCCAGCTTATTTGCGGCATCTCGGAGAGATAGGTTAGGGTTTCGCTTGAAACTACCGGCAACTCTCTTTGTCGTCTCAGCGGCTTCCGGTTTTCGATTTCCCCCGATCCAGACTTCCTGGCTGTCGACAAACGTTCCCCAAACACTTTAATTGCATTTGTAACGGTTGATTTGGCAACTTTTAGCGATTTTGCCAACTTTGCCAACTTTGCGTGCGAGTAGCTCGGATTTTCGCGATGCGCGAGCAAAATTTTGATACGCTGCTCTTCTTGCTTGGACGGCATTTTGACAACTGAAGAGTGAATTCCAAAATCAAAATAGGAGCAACATTCTACACACACACCTTCAAAATGAGGGGTGTTCAGGTTTTTTAAATGCAAAATTGAAAGAAATACGTCAAGTTGATATTGACCAAATTTTGACCGTATCGCCCTTTAACTGACAAACGTAAACAATGTCTTCTTCCTTGAATTGGTCGACCTTGGAAACTTGCCTTATTAATCTTCTACAGCCATTTCGGAGAACAAGAGTCCTTCTATTCGATAGAATTGGAAGATTACATGGGTAGATTTTGTATTACGAAAAATTCACGGAAGAAGTCATTGTTTACGTTTGTCAATTAGGCCTTAATGAAAAAGTTTTGTCGAATTCATTCATTCACCAGTATGTTTTACAATTCTCAATCCACGCTCATCGCTGGATTTGGTGAGAATTGTCTGAAACAACTGATGACGGCCTGGTCAACGGCGCTTCACTGACAATCAGGTTATGAATGATACATGCAGGGATGCCAGATAGTTATCTAAAATGGTTGTAAGGAAAATTGAAAAATGTCTGTATTTTTCTGTATTGAAGATTTAAATGCTATAGGTGAGGGGAGTATTTTATTTGAGAGCAAGGTGAGGAATGATTAATTCGTTAAAGTAAGGAAAACTCATACTCTCGTATACATTGGTTTTGAGAGCCTTATTCATTTACTCTTTTATTGTACTGTCACAAACTTTTTGGAGACTTTCTTCTTTTTTAAAAAGTTTTGAACTTTTAAAATTACCACATATTCTTGAGGTCCTTTTATTTTGTAGCTATTAACGTATGCATTAAACAAATGGCCTTGCAGCATTCAATCGGCTGCCCCATCAACGTTCAAAAGTGCCTGAACCAAAAGGACAGCTTGTAATGATCACTTGAAGATGCAATGGGGAATCATTGCCCTGATATTTCCAAATGAAGCACGTTGTAAAATGTTACTTGTCTTATATAACCAAACATGATGGAGTTGAGTAAGCGAGTGGAAACTCAACGGGAATGATCTCTCATATGTTTCCGTCAAACCATTCTGAACGGCCGTTGTGAGAATATCACCACACGAAAAGAAAATTTCATTTTGCATGTATTAAACAAACCCCATTGATTTTTGCCAATGTTATTTTTGCATGGTTTTTATGCGTTATACACATAAGGTTTCTGAACCGTGTCAAATCAACTTCATAACATAGACTAATACTCTTTATGTATCAACAAAAAGTTTTCATTGCTAATTTAAATGTATACTACAAAAATAGATAAATGAATCCAAATATTTTTGTTATGATAATTTATCTGTGTTCTTTTAATTTTTCAAACACAAAAACAAACAATTCAAGTTAAAATCATTAATTTCGTTTAAAATTTTCATTGAATGGTGCTCACATTTTCAACCTGTTATGATTTATCTCGAGAAATAAGTGCTCAGGTTACCGCTTTTGCAACTACAAGGTTTTCCTTAGCGTCAGGACCAATTCATGCAGTTCATCGATGTTCTGCGGAAGGTTAATTTCCTAAACCTTAAGCTTGTCCAAGTTAACGAAGAACTTTCCCGACAGAAATTCGTTCCCTTCTACAGGACATGAAGGTGATGATAGACCGGAAAGTGGGTCTCGATGTCCTTAGTGTTATCTTTTCAATCAAAATCCAGTTGCATTCCGGTAGCTAAGACTCAGAGGTCACATCTTACTTCAAGCCATTTGTTATTGAGTCCCTACTAACAAAAGATTCATTCGAAGAATTGTCGGTTATTTGTTCTAGTTCTTCCATCAGCATATGCAGCTCATCGTTGACAGTTCTTTCTTCATTCACTCGACACTCTTTTTCAGCTGTTGGACCTTTTGCTTTTCATCGTTAATCTCCCCTAGACATTGCACCAATGGTGCGTCTCCAATTCTTCGTATGCATCGCTTAGTTTTCCCCTCAGCGTTTTAATCTGCTGGCTTTTATTCACAATCATAACCTATTATAAATCAATGTATAAAGCAGTTACAAAAACCATAAATATAATTCACATAAATCCACATAAAATAAATAGTAATCAATTTGCTGGTATTTTTTTAATAATTAACTTGATCCAAAACTCAGCACCTGGTTTTAAATGACGACCGGAGAGATCCCATGTGCCATGATGGCGAAATCATTTTTCAACGTCATTTTTAATCAAAAGTATAAATCAAACCTTATAACTTTCAGCCATAAGGTTAGCCTTATACTATTTATTGGTAAACCACATTAAAGCTATGCGAAATATTTTAATGACAAATATTGATCAATCAGACGTGAAAATTAATAAGTTACATGCATCAAAATATTATTTAAAACTGTTTGAGTGTATGAAAATCTCACATGCGCATAGCGTGTTACTAATCACTAATGCTTTTTTTTCTATTCTCTGCCCTACCCTATGATCACAAGCAATACCATATGACATCCTAAAGGCAACTTTTTAGAAGCAGAAACATCGAGACAACACAGAGCAATAAGTAGGCAACGGTATAAACCCTAACCAATTTTACTTTCAGCCAAATTTTCTAACACAGGATAAGCAATCAAATGATTACTACAAAATACACTGAATATCCACGACCTAATATATAACGGAGAAAGGGAGGGACCATCAGGGCACCCAAGTGAAACGCTTTGGATAGCGAGCATGGGACAGCCTCCTCCATATTGCTAACATTTCGCTGAACGAGGGTGGGCTCTTCGACCCCATCTATTGGGTTCATTCTGTCAATCGAGGGCTCGATTCTAATGCTGTGGGTGTGAAATTGCTTTTGGAAGGAGATTTTCTTCCCTTTGTTCGCGGGTTTTGCGTGAGTGTATCTGCTTACGGGCCCGCCCAAACGTTTCCGGCTCTTCATACAGGAGCTTGATGATCACTAACAAATCGTTTTTCAGATTATTGCTATGGAAAGTTCCCTTGCTATAGTAGATGGTAGTATCTCATCATCATCCTCATCATCATCATCATCATCATCATCATCATCATCATCATCATCATCATCATCATCATCATCATCATCATCATCATCAACAACGTATGCATTAAACAAATGGACTGATTTAAGTGATTCTGCATGCGATTAACCTGCCAGCAGGTGGTGAATCTACCTGTGTATCGCCAATCGTAGCAACCCTAGTGTGTACAGAAAAAAATTTACAACGTTATCAATCACCCAAATGGAGCAGCTGCTGGTGAGAGACATATTTTCGGCGAAGCACGGCGTCATGTTAGTGGATGGCGAGAACCACTTGACGCTAGGCGACAACGACTGGCAAGTGCCTGGATACTTTACAAAAAAGGTAATGTTGACGTCATGTTTATCTTCCTTACCAAGTTCCCGAAAAAGGCCTTTTTGGGGCTTACGATCAGCGTGAAGGGAATGTTCAAGTCTCCATCGTGGATTGCAATGAACAAGGAGTTATACAGTGTGAAGAAACAAAAAAGTGGTCTTGTGGGTTAAACCAAGAGGTCACTGGAGAAGATGAATCGGCTGAATATAAACGTTTTATTGAAGACCACCAACAATCCGCCCCAACGTCCCCCAGCTGAATATAGAAAATATTCAGTCGAACCTCAAATGGAGGATCTAATCCAAGCCAAGAAAGAGCAGCCGAAATCCATATTTTTAGAATTCATGGCAGAGGTAAAGATCAACAGCTGTACGGCTGCGCAGCAGAGTTTCGAAGCATTTTCGTTAAAAGCTCAATATATGTAGGATTTAAGGAAACTTTGCTGCATTGAATTATCTGTTGTAGTTTTTTTCTGTATCGACATTCGAAATAAGTCCATTGTTAAAAAGCATACGTTACCTAAATTACTTAAAAGTTGTGGAGTTCGATAAAATTATGCAATATACTTAAGCCTTGAAACACTTTTTTGTTTTTATTCTTAGAACGGTATCGAAGACCTCGTCGAAGATTTCTTAAAAATGTTTTTGAAAATTTAAGACCATTCAATGATAAACCTGTTTGCAAAACCTTCTGAAGCTATGCTACGTGATTTATTATCCTTTAAACACTCATATAATTATCTGAAGAATTCCCAAGTTTTATTGTATATTGGGTTTTATTGGGTAAATTTTTTCTTGCTTCTTTTGCTTCTAAATATTTTAATTAAAGAAAAAGTTGTATATTAAATTACTTTATTTAGTTATTTAGCTTTCGAGTTCACTAAATTCCTTAAAATGCAAGGCAAAATTAACAACAAATGTCGAAAGACAAATGGTACCATTAGAAATTCTGATTCACAAGAAAAAAGTCGTCAAAAATCAACAAAGATTGTACAGTTTCTCTTTAAGAAAAATCGCGTTCATGCTTATGAAAATTCAACTTTTTTTAAACTAAAATTCTATTTTCCAATATTATTAAACTTTTGATTCTACAGATCTATTTAAATTTAAATCGAAGTTCTTTTTTAATTTCTCAAATATTTAAGTAGGTAGAAATTATTAAGAGTTCTTTGCAAATAATATTGAAACCGAGTGCTTGAAAGATTAGTAAATGACTCAAAACAGCGTCTGTTCTCCATGTTTGGAGCGGCTGACCATCGTCCTCGTGCCAGCGTGGGTCTCTAAACAGTGCTGTGCATGATGGTCCTCCGGCGAGACAGGGGGTTAAAGAAGGCCCAACAAGCCGCTCTTAAAAAATGCAATGTTACAAATAATACAGAAGCTATGGACCGGAACAATCGACAAACACCTAGGTGACGAAATATGGACTACGATTGGAACATGAAGCTGCAAATTGCTCTGCTTCCCTTACTGCGATAGGATAATCTACGACAAACTTCAACCACGTAACTTCGAAGTCGTAGACTGGAGGAGGTTTGCTGGACAGGACAAAAGCTATGGAAAAACATGACAGGATCAGTCCAACTTTGCCGACGACGTTGATCTCTAGCACGTAACTTTGAGACGATAACGGAGACGTAGACATAGGGCTGAAGTTGGTAGGATTGGGCTTGTGATTAATGCATTGAAAACAAAATACATGGAAGGAAGAGGCTCACGAGAAGACAATGTTTGCCTCCTAGCACGAGTTCAGATCGATGGTGATGAAATCGAGGAAGTAGATGAATTCGAGTATCTGGGCTCTTTGATGACCGCCGATAACGACATCAGCAAAAAAATACAAAGGCGCATTATGGCGGCAATATTGCCTACTTTGGTCTTCGAAGGACGCTAAGATCTAACAAAGTTCGCCGAAGAACAAAGTTAATCATCTGCAAGACATTAATTAGACCAGTAGTTCTCTACGGCCACGAAACATGGACATTGCTAGTGGAGGACCAACGCGCCCTTGGAGTCTTTGAACGGAAGGTGCTGCGTACGATTTAAGGTAGAGTGCAGATGGAAGACGGAACGTGGAGGAGGCGAATGAACCAAGAATTGCATCAGTTGCTGGAAGAACCTCCCATCGCACATATCGATAAAATCGGTCGTCTACGATGGGCTGGGCATGTCGTAAGAATGTCGGACAATGGTTCTCGAAAACGTACCGACGGGTACAAGAAGAAAAAGCATGCAACGAGCAACGTAGATCGATCAAGTAGAAGTAGACGGAATAACCGTTCCAAGAACAAGTAACCGGATAGTCATATGGCAATTATACACATTCCTGTGTATTCATTACACGACTTTTAATATCATTCGAATCTTTTATAAGTATCCCATTCTCGAAACACGGTTCCGGAAATCCGGGTTTCCCGGAGATGGATAATGTTCATTGGTCATATGAGATAATTTTAAAAACGTGGTTAAGTTCCCGAATCCGAAACTGCTACGATATATCAAATTGGTTGGATATTACCATAGACTAACTGTAAGACCAGTAGGTCCCATACAAAAACGATTTTTTTCTTGGCTCAGTCAGTACTAGCACAACGGTCCCAAGCTCGGTCCCAAGGTCAATAATGCACCCAGAATAATGAATTCACATGAACACTCTCTCAAATATTCTGTCAAAATAACACAGCAAATCAAAACAAAGGCGCAAATATGTATAGTAAGGTGCTGACTTCAAGGTGTAATTCGGACCAAGGGGTTCAAAAACAGTGAACCAATTTCAAATCGCTAGTTGCATATTGATTGTTGATATTACCATAGTAATGGTCATTTTATTTTCATGGGTAAAAATATTCCCTGTCGGCCTTTTACGTCACAAAAAAATAAAAGCCCATCCTCGTGACCCCTAGCTATGTCCTCATTATGCCCCTCCTTGATTATACACAGATAAAAAGAAACATTGAATTTTCTGCGTTTTCTAATGCACATAAAAGGAATGCTAGATTTGGCAGAAAATTATAAGATATTTCATGTAAATTTAAGCCAGATAACGCCTGAGTCTAGCCTATTGTATGAAAGATTGCAAACATTGTTGTATGCAAACATTGTTTACGCCTCCTTTGGTTTGGAAACAAACGATGTGAAATTTTACACACTTGTTTAAATTAATTATTTTTTTCTGTGTAAGTATTACCGATATGAGGTGTCTCCCTCCAGCTCCTATCCTGGGGGTGGCTGTGTTCGATTCCCGGTCTGGTCTAGGAATTTTTCGTTGAGCAAAATTTCTCCACTGAAAATTTATTTTCGTAAATAAGCTTTTACGCAATTCGTAAACATGGATTTTGTACATAGAACAAATGTCTTGTGAATTATATGAAACATCAATATTGCTTGTCATCTTACAAAATCATCTATCATTACACCTTTTTTGTACAATGCACAAAATTAATTTCGTGAAGATCAACCAATCACTGCTTCCTTTCGACTCATGCATTTTGGTGTTCTACTGGGATGAACGGGAGTCATTAATTTATCCCAAAATAGAAATGAAAGCGCTGTCAAGCGTTAGAACCTCAAGCACATTAATCAAGCAACTTCTCACGAGTCAACATTGTTTAGTGAGATCAACCACAGATTCAATCACAGCTCTTCCTTGAAATACAGGGTCAGAAACATTAAAATAAAAAGCGCTGGACAAATGCACGTGGTTGCGCTTTTTTTTCAATGATATTTTGAGCTGATAAAGTAGATCTGTCAGTCGTTCATGCAACCACCAGAGAAACGTTTCTATTTATTGGTAACAAATTACTCGTAGCTCTTTATATTGTGTTCGTAGGATGAAGGAATGTTCTTTCTTTGTCAACAAATGCTTAGTGATTTTGACAGTTGTGCGTGTGGCATTAAATCAAGCTGAGCAATGCATTAGGTCCTAAGTAACAATGAGAGATTCTCTTCGTCAACTTTCTCTTTCGTTAAAAGTTTGTCTATTAAACGATTTGCTAATGTTTTTGACGTATTGTATCCTTAATTACCCTTTATTTTTCCGTACTGTGTATAATATATTCAAAATAGTTGAATGTGTTTTTACATAATCGTAGGAACGCAAAGAGAAAGTCGACAAAGAGAGTTTTCCAATGTTACTTGGGACCTAATGCATTGTTCAGCTTGAAATACAATGGTAGCTTCTTGAAAAAAACAAATCAGTTTCGTTGCCGCAAACAACGAATAGTTTTAGTAGTCGTATCTTCGATTTTGTATAATACACTAAAATTAATGTTCAGTGTCGGCTCCCTGAGCATAGGATATGATTGTTCTTGCCACACAATAATACTAATGCAAAAAATGGTACCTGTGATGGCAGCTTTCTTCCAACTCACACAATTACAATTTTTTTATAATATTTTACATATTTTAGAAATCAGTTTTGAGCTCAGCAAGCTCTTTTCAGCATTTTCCCGCATTCCATGTGATTTGAACCCCTTGCTACAACGCTGCCAGTTGTCCAACACGCTTGTTCTGCCATGCCACTCGCTCCTGCTGCCCCACTCTCTCACTCAAACTCCTAGATCGCAGCACTCGAGCATTCTCGCTCTTTCCTCCACCTCATACAACCCGAAACCCAAAGCTCCTTTTCTCTTTCACACGAAAACTACTCGCACACACCAACAACCACCGTCGAGTTAGGACACTTACTACTAGTTCCTCACTTGTTAACTATGCACGGACACGCTTTCACCCCTGCTGCCACCGCTGACACTGACTGGCACTGGTGCTTCGACAGTCTCTCAACACCTGACCGACCCACCCTCGACCCCAACTCCAACTCCGACAGTGAAAATGAACGACAACGGATGAACGAAGGATAAGAGTGTGTCTGTGTGGCTCTAGCTCTACAACTAGCCAAAGCTGATGCACTCCATCCCGCACCAACTGGCCAGATCTGCCATCATCATATCGTCTCCATAGTTAAGGTAGCTGTAGTGTGATGCGATTAGTTTCGGGTCGTGTCGGCATTGCAATACATGTTCACAGCAGATGGATGGGTGGCCGGAAAAAATGGGGGGTGGGAGATCGGGTGATGCGTATGTACCAACTAAACTAAAACGACCTGCTTTCGCCAAGTGCGGCAGAGCTGCTGCTAACATCGTAGAAAAGGATTCTCCGCAGAGTTGTTTTGGACTGGAACCGAAGGAGATGATGGAGGGCTGGTGGGCGGAAAATGCACATATTACTGCGCTGCGTTCGTGTCCTTTTTTTTGTTTGGATTCTCAGAGTGAAGTCTTCTTGTTGTTCTAGTTAGGTTCGTGTTTTCGTTCGATGCTGGCTAGATTGTGCCGGTGAGGTTGTTGGTGGATTGGTATAGTTTGGTGAAAGGTAAGGATTGGTATGCGGTGTTTTTGTTGAGTTTTCTGGATTTGCCTTTATGAAGATTGATTATGATTAGAAACTGAAATGGTACTCGGTTTTGAATGATGATGGAAACATTTCTTCTTCCAAACAATCTACTGATTCGAAGGTTAATTTTAATTTATTTATCCTTTATTTTGACAAATCCGTGAATTAGATACGATTGCATCTTAGTAAAGAGGCGAACACGAAATTATTGCGACACCGAAAATGTCATGCCAATTTTCTTATAATGTTTAGAATCTTACCAAAATTTTAGGGTAGTTTTATACATATATTTACTTTAAAAATCAAAAGAAAAGTTAATCGATGGAGCCTTGAGTGTAAAATTGAACGCATTTTCGCTTGATGCCTTCCATCCAAGTCTTTACAGTGTCATCCGGTACCAGTTTCTCAGATTTTTTTCCATTTTCTTAACATGTCCTTCTCGTCTTTGACTGTCTTCTTGCTCTTCCAAAGCTCCCGCTTCATCATTGCCCAGTACTGCTCCACCGGGCGCAGCTCCGGACAGTTTGGCGGATTCATGTCCTTTGGAACAAAATGGGCAGAATTGGCCTCATACCACCCCAGGACACTTATAGAATAGTGGCATGATGCCAAATCTGGCCAAAATAGCGGAGCTTCGTCGTGCTGCTGCAAGAACGGCAAAAGGCGCTTCTCGAGGCACTCAGATTTGTAAATCTCGCCATTTACTGTTCCCTTTGTCACGAAAGGCTCACTCCTCAGTCCGCAATAGCAGATGGCCTGCCAAATGAGATATTTGGAGGCGAACTTCGACATTTTCTTCTTCTTAAATTTGTCGTCCACATAGAACTTGCTCTTGCCGGTGAAAAACTCCAACCCCGGAATTTGCTTAAAATCGGCTTTTATATACGTTTCGTCGTCCATCACACAGCAGCCATATTTTGTCAGCATCTTCTCGTAGAGCTTCCGTGCCCGAGTTTTAGCCGTTGATTGTTGCCGCTCATCGCGGTTTGGGAAGTTTTGTACCCTGAATGTATGTAGTCCAGCTCTCTTCTTTGCATTCTGGACGTAATCATCCACTTCACCTTTCCCTCCGTCTTGTTGTTCTCTGGTCCCGGTTTTCTTCCAGCTCCTTTGCCGTGGTCCAACGTCAACCGCTCCTGGAACCGCTTCAACACTCTGGAGACGGTTGAATGGTGAATGTTCAACATTTTTCCCAACTGCCGGTGCGACAGGTCAGGACATTCCAGGTGTTTGGAAAGAATTTGTTCTCTCGACTCGCGTTGGTTCACCTCCATTTTCGTTGAATCGAAAAACACGACTTCGTGTTTGACAGCATGTAAACAATACACATCAATGAGAAAGTGTGCAAAATTTGGTTGATTTTTACCCAATGGTAAAAAAGTTATGCCCTGTTGAATGTGTCGTAATAATTTCGTGTTCGCCCTTTACTACAATTAATACTTAGGAGAAACTTTTTTTTCCCAGTAATTTTCTAATTCGTTTTCCAAACTTAGTTCAGCGGCTTAAGACAACAATTCAAAGAAATGAAGCAAACTCTTGGCCTGCACATGAATTTGCGTCGCCATATGACCATCCTCTATAATCCTGCTTCTTTGCTACTTTTTTTTAAGTAAAAAAGCAATTAAGCAACTATTAGTTTAATTCAATAATATATAATGAAAAACATAGTAGCTCAGAATAGACCGATAGCACAATAGACGACGTCCGAGATACCATGGCAACGAGTAAATTACAAAATCGTCAATAATCGAAGTTATTAGTAAATAAACATGGGTACAATGATACCGAATAAACAACCTGGGAGGATATAAACATGTTTTATTTTTCACCCATCATCACTCTATATTTTACAGTCAAGATCGTTATTATTAATAAGTAATACCTTTTCTGTAACCCGGCTTGTCCTGCTCTGCAAGTATTACCTACAAGAGGTTATGGGCACCCCGAAGGAAACTGCGCACGGAACTCCCCAGTATTCCGGCGGACTGGGTTTCGAGAACTGGAGTTTTCACGTTAAGTTGTTTCTGGATGCGGCGGCCATATTGCAGGTTTTGACGAATGACATTCCGGAAGCGGAAGCGGCAAAGAAGACGTTTCTAGAAGCAAACTGGAAGGCGAAAAGTCTTATCGTTGGTTTCCTGACTGATGAAGTTCTGGAAGTTGCCCGGGACCAACGCAACGCGATGAAAATGTGGACTAGCCTCTGTTAAGTATTTGCGAAGAATTCGGTGGTCAAATACTCTTAAAGAAACAACTAGGACGCTTGTGAATGAAGGATGGAGCTTCAATGCGGTCCCATCTACTGGCATTCGCTTATTTGGTGAGGCAACTAAAAACGGCTGGGCAGAGACGGACGGTTGAGTTTTGCGTGAGCTGTCACGTTTTTTTCTGTTTGTTGAAAACCGATATATGTGAATTTGAGAAATTGTGAATTTGGCTTCGGTAGTTCCAATTTGGTTTCGGAAATAGTGAATTTGGTTTCGGAAAGTTTTTCGGCGGTGATTGCTGTTCGTGGTGTACTAGCCCGTCTAGAATTTCAGAAAATCCGGTGTGATAATTTCATAAAATCTACGTTTCGCGTTGTTTTCGAGTTGTCGTGGAGCTTAATCATCTTGTTTTATTTCAAAAATTTGGTTGATACTTTCGTTTTGCTTTCCTCAAAACTTTGCTTTCTTTTTGGTTCAACTGCCTTGGTGACATTGGAGATGACGAGTTTCTCTTAGCCGGGAGCCTGCCCACAAAAACGTCCTGACGCGTGCACGGTACCGTGTTATGAGAACCCGGCATAAATTGTCAACGTCATTTGAAAATCCTTTTATGTAGTGCACAGAAAAAGATGGTCGTTGACTATTCGATCCAGTGAGAAATTTTTCGAGGAAAACTACCTAGGTTATGCCACCATGTGGAGAGCACGATAATAGCTTGTAGAAAACTATTTTGTCTGTTAATAATTTATCTGGTTTCTATTGTATATTCTACCATTTCTCCTCACATTATATTATATTATATTAGCTTATTAGCTCAGCGTGCTCAGTAGAATTATGATTGTTTACCAAAAACTTGTGAAAGGAGATAGGAGCTACCTGCCAAGAATTAGAATCTCATATCAGTAAAAACCTTAAATTTTGTTAATTTTTCAGCATTGCATCATAAAAAAAATAGTATTCGAAGTAACATATCTTTTTTAAAAGCGGATTCGTAGGGGATACCATAACATTTCCGTGGAATAACCAAAGTCCGAGAATATATTTGATTGACGGAACATACTATTTTACTGTACGTCACAAATGATATCCTACCATTATATGCTATATATTGTTCAAAATTTAGATGTTTGCAGATTTCTGTTATGCCTGGTACAGGTAAAT
>JASCZW010019471.1:0-13709 GCA_034211315.2 Aedes japonicus
AATGGCAGCATAATTAATCATCAATTAAAGAGAGATTTGAGCAATAAAAATGAAAAAGTGCCATTAAATTATTAAGGCCTGTGCCAACAAATAATGTGTGATCAGCATTAAAAATTTAGGAATGAGCAATAAAAGATGAGAAAAGATCTTCGGATAATCTAATTGTGACCGGTAAATCTGTCAAACAAAGCAACAGCTATTAGTATATGTGCAATTAAATATGGCAGTATTTCCGCCAAATTATGTAATTTGAGCACTAAACTATTCGCATATGTCTTTTAATTTTGTTGGATTTTCCCATAAAAACAGTAAAATGAGCAATGGATATTTATTTATCCATTGCTCATTTTACTGTTTTTATGGGAAAATCCAACAAAATTAAAAGACATATGCGAATAGTTTAGTGCTCAAATTACATAATTTGGCGGAAATACTGCCATATTTAATTGCACATATACTAATAGCTGTTGCTTTATTTGATAGATTTACCGGTCACAATTAGATTATCCGAAGATCTTTTCTCATCTTTTATTGCTCATTCCTAATTTTTTAATGCTGATCACACATTATTTGTTGGCACAGGCCTTAATAATTTAGTGGCACTTTTTTCATTTTTTGGTGCTTTTTCTGAATTACTAAGTGCAGGTAAATATTTTAGCCATTGAAGAATCCAACTTGAAAAAAGAAGAAGACACCGAGTGGTGATAAATCTGACAGCTCCCATGTTAACGTATAGGACGACACTTTTAAAAAGCTTCTAGAAAATTCAAATGAAATTCTAATTAAAAGCGGTTTGTTGTATGATGTAAGAAAAAACCAAAACTGCACAATAGGGGTATTATTTTAATTTTCTTTTTATTTTGCTGAAAATGTCATTATTTAGTAGTTTTGTATTTTTCTACATCATACAACAAACCGCTTTTAATTAGAATTTCATTTTAATTTTCTAGAAGCTTTTTGAAAGTTTCGTCCTATACTTTAACATGGGAGCTGTCAGATTTATCACCACTCGTGTCTTCTTCTTTTTTTCAATTTGGATTCCTCAATAGGTGAATAGCAAGTATGCTTCGCGAATTGGATAAAGAACAGGAAGCTATACACAGGAGACATCAGCTTCCACTTCGAAGAGAAACAGTATATCAATCCGGGGCGCATCGAAGCAATATTCTCTTCGGAACGATGTACAACAAATCTTGCAAAATGTAGTCAAACCCGCTTTTTGTTACCTTATTGTAAAGGAGGAGAAGTCTATGAGGAAACATCGGTGGAATTTTATTCGCCCCTAGACCTGCTCCATCAAGAAATATTAATGTCTCTGTATGAGAAAAATACGAACCCCAATTGTGTTAACAGATATACTGGAAGAGGAGCTCAGCACATTTTTCATCAATTATCTATCGACTGGAATCGCCTCGGCGGAGTAAAGGCACTTGCGGATACACTCGACATACAGTTCTATGAAAGGCGTTAGTAGCCAGCATTCAATTGCGAAAAATATAACAACAAACGGAATTAACGACAAAGGTTGTGATTGAGCATTGAAAACTGGCCCCCATAAAAAGCACAGACAGAGTTATTGAAGCAGTATAGAAATCAAATCAACTCTATTAAAGTTTAAAATCAAATCAGAGTAACCCCAAAGTAACCAAATCAAGCGTTGTTAAAAAAAAGTAAACAATTTTATACCTTTCGGAGCCTAGAATATAGCATGTTTTAACGTCCAAAACATCAAAAAATATTAAATATGGTACGTTTCGTTTCACATTCTAAATATTAAAAAAAATATTAGTTAACTTTGCGGTATCTCAAAGAGTGTTAGATTGAGCTCGACTTGATAATCGATAAACAGAATTGATTGACGGTTTGTGCTTAACTTATCTATTTTCGCAATATGTATATTTTACCAATCAATCTTATGAACCAGATGGTTTATCTTATTTTTATGTTTATTTTTTTTCCGTCGGCCTATTTCCTCACATAGTGACAATCACCGACGCCAGGGAGACCACTCCACTTCCCGGACCCTACCTAACGACTCATGACTATTAACCGGGACCAACGGCTTTACTTCCCTTCCGAAGGAAGACGTGACCAAGATTTTTTCGCCTCAGAAAAACCACCGACGTCGACTGGGATTGAACCCACAGGGGTGCCAGTAGCAGGGTTTATCTTATGAATAAGATGATTTTGTTATCAAGGTTGTGATTTTCCTGATATGTGATATGTGATACTTCAAATCTTCGATAAAACTTACAATGATACTTGGATGGAAACTGATAAGAAACTTTTTATAGATCGAAACTCGTGTCGTAAGAAACAAATCTCGCTTTCCAAGATTTAGTGTTTGATCTCCATAGTTGTCTTTTATATATTTTTGGGCAGGGAGAGTTTTGTTCTGCCACAGTTTTACTATGCTCTACCTTTTTCTACCTTTTTACGCTTGTAAAAGTGTAAAATGAGATGATATAAACCACTTTTGATTTCTTGTATTTGTCTTTAGAAAGTTTTTTCCACTTATAAATTAACATGCTGTAATGCTAGAAACAGGGTAGCCACACAATCTTATTTTGAACTTCCCGCATTTTCCCGTATTTTTCCAGCATTTTTGCTCAGCTTTCCCGACTGGGAAATGAGTTAATATAACTAGGATTAATAGATAGTTTTGAAGTTTTCGAGGATATAGTTCAATCTGAAATTCTGACTTGTTTCATTTTGGCAAAATGACTCTCATTATGCAAACGAGAACAAAAGTCGTTCTATACAAGTCCCTGATTTTTCAAGTTCGATGATCGATGTTTTCGACATCAAAATGATACACGTGCGTTGTGTGCATACTGTATCAAGTATTTTTGATTTCAACATTATTGAAAGTTCGTAGACAATTCTCTCAGTTACCAAACTCTTTTCAATTTGGTTCACCATCAGACACTTTTAATTGATGGAAACTCCTCGCTCTATCGATGCTTTTCCGTGCTCCAGGATGAGCAACTTTTCAATAAATGTTGTCAAATTTGCCAGCTTTTTCTTAGAATGACTAATTCTATTCAATTTGTAAGCAACTGCAGCGCTCAGATAGTCTTTATTTACACAGCTCCAGACGCTTTTTAGCTATGTCCTCGAGGCGAGTTATAACATCAGGGTTGATATAGGTGACGTAACACGTTAAGGGCATTCAGGATCAACTCCCTATCACTTTGAAGTTTTCTGAGCACAAACCTCAAATACTATTAGGATTTCAGGCGTGAAATTTTAAAGAATCGTTAGCTTCACTGGAGCATCCATTGGTTTGCAATTGGAGCATTGTTTGTTTTGTTATGGAGAAACAGCGAACATTTTGGTCGGAATACTGACGAAAAGCTTCGTTTGAAATTCGGATGACTTTCCTGTTCATTTTGCACCTAACGAAATTCGCAAAATTTCAGTGGAAAATCAATGTTATATCATTTTTACCTAAAGCCCTGTAAAGGTAGATAATTTTAGTGATCAAATATATCGCCATGCACCAATTGGTCGACCGTTTATATTTCCGGAGAAACTTTCGAAATTGGCGAATCTGCTTTTGTAAACAAACATTTAATTGAAGCTTTTCACGAATAAAAGCTCACTTTCTTAAACTAGGACCACAGTCGAGTAAAAGAATGCTTCTGCTAGTCGATTGTGGTCTTAATTTTTCAAATTGAGTTTTTATCCGCAAAAAAACATCGAATCAAATACAACTCTATCCTTCCCTTGACAATTGTGAAGACGCAGAGGTAAACACGGTCTCTAACCAACGATTGTCAAACTAATCATCCTTCCCCCCTCCCCAAAGACCGTGAGGACGTGGCCGGCGCCGGTACTGATCTATAAATAGAATTTGTGAACTTGTACATTGAAGATGCAAAGCTACTCCCAAGCTCCATCTATGTGGTTCTCTGTGCAATTACACTAGTTCTGATCAGTAACGGAGTAGCAACTACGCTACGCACGGTTTTTTTTAATAAAAAAAATAAATAAAAAAAAACATCGAATCAAATGTTTGCTTACAAAAGCAGGTTCACCTATTCCACAAATGTCTCCAGATATGGTCTATTCAACAGGGGTTTGAAAATGCACAGCTTATTTTTTTAAAAGCATTCGTTTTACAAAAAATACAGATGCATTAGGTGTCTTTGTTATTGCTGTAAGGTGACTGGCACAGTAGGTTTCTGTGCACTGCAGTAACAAATATTTCAATTATTATACAAATGGCAATATGGTATTTTAAAAATAACAGCAGTATTCCTACCCCTTAATATTTAGTAATGCATACAATAGTGATGCTTCAGTCACAAGATTAAGTAAAATAGAAACAACTGTAAGTAATGTGCGAAACCTCACCTGCCACAGCCGTTTAGCCAGATTTTCTAAACGGTATATTTTGTTTTTTTACAGGCTCGAATCGTTTGAAAAAGGTGTGAGCATGGTTCCTTCCATATGACAAAAATTCTTTTATTTTAGATATTATTTACTGTTAAATGAATCAGAAGAGCAGAGAGAGAATCGAACAAAGCAGAACAACACAACTCAACCACGATTTCACAGCGAAGTTTGACAGCTGTGGTCATTTGGCCCTATGCTGGCTTTGATGGCAGCCAATAGGTTTTATGAAGATTCTCAAGTGGTCATAACATCTTCCACTAGAACATTTTCAAAATCTTTATGGTATTATAAAGGTTTTATTAATTTGTTTTCACAACCGTCTATAGAGTGGGCCACTTTGTACACATTTTTACTTTAAAGATGCATAGAGGAGGTGTTGATCGAAAAAACAGTTTTGAATGTAGTTTTATAAACAAATCCGGGAGGAGTGCTATACGGCTGGAATAAACCTAAAGTTGTTACTTGGGTTAGGTTCTTGATCATCTAAACAATTCTATATATTAAAGTACGTACAGATAGCAAAACTTATAATAAGCTGAACGAGGAACAGCAATGTCTGGCGGTAATCATTTTTTTAAGTGGTTTTAATCGGAAGTAAATAAGTTTCCCAAATGACCGTTGCAATCACAGGTTTGTCAATTTGAAATTTCAATAGCATGAGTCGAATAACCCATAAGCATTTCTTGCAACAAACATGAACCATTTGTATGTTGCAGAACAGTTAAAATGGCATTGAAGTTTCCCGAGCGAAATTGTAAGATTGTAAGATTCGAGCAAACGTAAATTTTACAGCGTATCAATAAATTGCACATACAACATTGACTCAAATATTGCATGATTGAAAAAAAATAAGAAAATTTAGTCACAATTGAAGTGTATGATAAACTTTTTATTGTTCACGACAGCAAACAAGGTAAAATTCAAATATTATAGTATTTTTCTCAGAAACTTCACAATTCCAGCGTTCATTTTCAGGAGAAAGGGTGCTTCGCACGGAAAAATTCCGGTGGAAGTTTGTAAGCTAATTATTCGCCTGAAGAATGACGGTTAAAGCTTGTCCGAAATTGCAGGCGTAGTAAATCACCTACGATTTTCAATTTGTACTTCAGACCTAACAAAGAACACAGGATCTAGAGGCTTACAACTCATCACTATCACATACTCCTTGTAACCGATCGACCTGACGTGCTTTCCGGAAATGTCAGCAGATGGTTTAAGCGCCACTCCGTTGGGATGCCATCCACATGTTTACAGGGTTGTCCGGCGTGAGACCTCTCAAGGGAAAGGGTATTGGGTTCCGATAGGGGAAGGAAAGCGCGAACGTCGGTCGGCTATAGATTTCAAGCAGAAAATTTCCCTACCAAATAACCTCGGCCGATTGATAGGTGTAAAAGAAACTAAGCCGATGAATAGGCTGCTCTTACTTTTTGTCATCACTGGCAGTCTGAACAGGTTAACTTTAATCTGTTCGTGGAAGATTATAGATTAGATTTCCTGTAAAATACAGGAAACTACTAGAACAGATACAGAAAGTGAACGAGTACCATCAGATACCATCAGTTACAGCTTAAGATTTTCGTGATCCACGCAACCTGAATTGAATTCACGAAGTCCTTAAATTGCATTTACCCCCTATTAACCGCCCGATATGTAGAAGGGAACTTAGTCTTCGGGTTGCAACGAATTCGGCCAGCCGAACTTAATCCAAAACGACTTAAAGAGATCAATACATCTTGAAAGGGTATTGCCACAGGTCGATGGCCACCCAACGACGTCCTATGAGATTTACTCCCAATCGCTTGCATCTGCTGCCACATGGTTTAAATGCTTCTTATTTGAGAGAACGCATTCGTTCTACTCTTCGTGAGTGCTCGACGCTTTTATAGCGTAAACGTTTATGATTGGGCTTTGAAGAAACGATTACTATAAACGAAGATATTTTTTACAGCAAAATTTATAAAATTAATTACTATTTACACAAATCAATTGTATCGTCTCGAAGGATCGTTACATCTTTCAGGAAATAAAACAAAATCTTATGCCGGGTGCTCCGAAACTTGCTGGCAGTTTGTCGCAGAACACCAAAATCAGGGTTACCGAGGTTGCATATCACGGAAAAACCCGTTCTTATCTGCTAATCCCAAAAAAAATGTGGCTGGAATACGTCCAAAGGTACGCGGTCGAGTCAGAAGAGATCTGGAAGAAGCGGACGAGCGCATGTTTAATATGTTTGGGTCTCATCTCAGTGTGACGCAAACCTAACCCTGAAATGGAAAAAAAAAATCTAAGGCCGACTGTAAATAAAGCACGGTGGGGGAAATGTTATAATTTGAGGTGTCTTTAAGTTTACACAAATTTAATATTTAATGACTCCATCATGAATCAATGTGTGTATCTGGAGATATTTAAGTATAATCTGTAGAACAGTGCGATTAAATTGGGTCTCGAATCTAATTTCTATCTCGTTCAAGATAACGACCCAAAACATTCCTCGAAGCTCGTAGAGGAATGGCTGCTCTACAACGTGAAATTAACGATCCCACATCCTCCCCAGTCACTAGACCAGACCAGCCCATAGGGAATTTGTGGGATCATTCGGAACGGAAGATCCGGGAACATACGGTTCAGACTATGAATCAGCTAAAGAAGGCTCTCCTGGAAGAGTGGCAGAAGATCTCTCCCGTAGGAACCCAAAAATGGACTCTTCCGATGAAAAGACGCCTACAGTGTAATTACAGCAAAACGAGGCCATAACAAGTATTAACTTAAGAATTACTTTCGCTTTACGGACAATTTTTTGATTTTGTCACTTTTTTGTTTATTTTTTTAAAGAATGATTTTACTGTTTAGTTAATAACTGGTTACTTATGAGAATATGGAGACTTAAAACAATTTTTTTTCATTTTGCTACGATTATGTGTGCCTTGCTCAATGCCCTGTGATGTGGATCAATCGTTTCTATGAAATCTAGCATGAGAAGTCTTTCGACAATGTTTTGATGTAATTATCAATTGAACTTAATTCAGTGCTTCCAGTCGGATTATGAATAAATTGTGCGATTAAACGATACCCGTGTCTTCAGTCTTCAGCTGAAGGTTATGGGCATTGCTTAATGCTAGTTGCCTGACCGGGCTTTTTGGATCGAACACGTAATGAAATGGAATTCAGCTAAGTACTTTTTACTTTTTATAAGTTTGATATCAGTAGAGTAAAAGTACCCGTAACGTTTGTTGTTCAGCGGGGGAAATTCCTCTAATCGTACATACATTTTTGGACCGTTTGGTTCAATCTGAAGCTATTTACAAACCATGAATATGTGAATGTGTAAGTGTAAGTGTGTGTGCGCGTGTATGTGTGTACATGTGTGTGTGAGAGTGTGTGACTGTATGTGTCTATGTGTATGAGCGTATGACTTTGTGTCGGTGCGTTCTTCTTCTCTTTTCGGAAAGCGACTAATGGCGGCGCTATTATCATAAGCCATAGAAGGCTAGGACAAGAGTGCTCATGTCCTAACCGACAGTCAAGCTCTTACGCAAGAACAGGTGCTACACCCTTGGATTTGGAGCTTGGATAAAAGTAGGAAACGCCTGTGTGGACAACAAAGGAGTGCATTAACTCTCTTAGTTTCGTCACTCGCATCGACCAATATACATATGCTTTCTCGCCAAGGAAAGCCTCCCGCACAATCCCATCCAACTTCCAACTCCAGATGTCTAGGAAGGTTGCATGAGTTCTCAGCATCTTCTGAAGTAGACATCTAATCAACACTTCTCTCCTTTCCCTTGCTGATCATAAGGACCTGGCCATGTGTTATGCAAAAATATTGATGGATGAAGAATCTGTCACACCCAGCTTTTCTGGCGCTTCTATCGTCTCTACAATAGCCATCCCACGATTGTGTATGGTCGGAAAATGCTATGCTATGCTATGCTAACTGGTTACTTATGAGAAGATATTTTACTACTCAGTGAACCAAATATGACACATTTGTTGATTGACTTAATAGGATATGTGTTCCTTAACTCAGCCTAATGTGCAATAATCGATTACATTTTTAATTATAACTCATAAAGTATTTGAGATGGAAACAAAATTTAAAAAGCTATACACTTGCTAATATATGTTCAATAAGCCTTCTGGTAGTATGTATCACGAAAAGTTACACCACTCGTTTTATAAAGTCAGAAGCTTTCGAGGGATACGAATGTAATGTCGGTTTATGGGTACCATATTGGGTTTAATTATGAGCATGGCAAATTTAGATCATTCGAAGATCTGTTCAGCTTAACCGTAAAATCATGGTGTCTAAAAAGTTAAGGAAATTAAAAATTACGCGGAAGTGAACAACTATAAATTGATTAATAATGTCACAATTGCTTTGAAATAAATCGGTCATGCTGATAGCAACATGATTTTGTTGATTATCGCCGAAATAATGGGTACATAGGCCAAGTCAAGGAGCTAGGCTAACATTACATCCCGTTACCCTATGTTTTTTTATGCAGTATACACTAAGAATTTTTTTTACAATGTTTGTTTTCGGCGATAACTCCAGAACGGAAAAACTAATCAACCTAATTCGGTGTAAATGCTTAAACGTTTAAAAACTGTATTTGGACCATTGCATGGAAAGGTAAGGCATACCAACAAAATCGAAGCAATACACAATGTTTAAGCATGTAAAAATATCAACTATACAGGCAAACTTCGATATAACGTACATTTTGATTTTACACTTGTACGTTGTATCGAATTGTACGTTATATCGAAGCATAAATAAAAATCTAAAATATTAACGTTTTTATGTTTTAATGTGTGTGCAAAACCACTATTCTGTCCTCTTTTTTCTATGATTCTTCGATTTTGAGTCTATCGCTCGTTCATCTCTTCATCACTTCAAACCTTTTTTGTGATTTTTTGTCTTGTAGGTTGTAGCATGTGGGCCAAATAGATTGCTTAATGAAATAGGAATAATCCATTGTGAATAAATTGTAAATAGTAGATATAAAAATCCTTCAATATTATCCCTAGTATTAATTTACGGTAAGATTTGTTGTTGTTCATTAGTGTTGTTCACAGCTGTTCACTTATATATGTTCACTATCTATGCTAGTAACTGTTCATGAAACAAGAGTGAACATTTATATAACTGGTTCACTACACGCATATATTTCAAAATCTCGCATGCAAGTTATTCATCCGAGCCGATTCATTGGTCTGATTCACGAACTTCGACAACCATCAAGTCTAACTACGGGGAAGGACGAAAGAAGGAGATGGCAGTCGTCGTCGGTTACGAATGTAACATTTGAGGATCGGGTTCATAAGGTCGTTGTACCTTTTCAGGTTCAACAACCTTTGGTCACGAACATGACTACCACTCGCAAACTATCTGAGGATTACAAGAGCTACACTTGAGCAATTTGATCTGGACCGTGGATAGGAACGTGAGTGCGAGCTAGTTGATCCGTGTGGTCGCGAATCCATTGTGGTACGTTAAATGACGGTAGAAATCTTAAGTGTTTAGATTTACGTTAGTTTTCCCTTCTTAGGCTAGTTAGGTAGTTATCGGAGGTGCGGTAATAAGTCGTGTGCAAGCGTTTTCCGTTAAGAAAGAAGGTAATTTGTTTAGAGAGTGTGTCCTTAAAATTGTGTGTATTTATAAGTCTCGAACAGCCGTTCGGCGGCTTCTTGTAAGAAATTCCAGAGCGAGTCTCGGACCCACGCTATAGCGCTACCACGCAGCCGACACTACCAGCCAACCCAATCGACCACCGAGCACTGTCCATCTAGGCCAGGAAAACTTCCCGTATTGCGGAGTTATTCCGAATCGCGGAGGGGGACTGCATCACCTATCTTGCGTCCCGCGAGAAATCCGATTCCGTCGTCACCATTTTGTCGTCGACGAGCCAAGGACAAGCGCCACTATTCCGTCTTGCATTGTCTGGTAGACAACCGTCGTTCAGCCGGCCGCCATTGACCGGTGCGACCTATTTCGCGCTGCAACCGCAAACGCCATTCACCGGTAGGGACCGGTAAAGCAGAACGGTACCGTAAGTACATGCGCATGTGAGGAAATTGAGACACACACGAAAAATAAGTTAGACTAGTTAGAAGCCAGAAATCCGCACACGCCAGAAGACAGGACAAGAAGGGAAGAGAAAGGGAAAACCCTGAAACTAAAATGAACCTAGGTTAAATATAAATTCCGAACTCAAATAAACGTGATCTTGTAAGTTATCTGTATCTAAAAAAAGGGTGTTCCGGCGGTCCGCCATGTTATTCGTGAATTTTAGGCACTAAGATTTTTCCCGTCGTTCGATTAGTTTTCCGTTCGTTTAGTTATTTTTTTCCGTTGTTTCCTCCAAGTCTGGACTGCTTGGGAATCTCAGTCCCTCCATTCACGTTTCCATTGAAGCGCGAAGGGGAGAATTGTGTAAGTGAGCTCTGCCTGTGATGAAATAGGCGGCGTATACACGAGTTGATTTGTGCCTAATCGAACGACGGTCTTCTCCGCTACACTCATAACCGATAGTGGAGCCATCTTTACGCGGAACGCGGGAGTACTTTATTAGAACGTTCAGCGACGCTAGATCTTGTCTCATTCCCTACTGAATTTGTAGTGAGAAACCTGCCCTGAGGTAAAGATTTCTTGCCGGGCAACCCAACAGACAAGTGGCTCTCTTCGGAGGTGGCGCTTAAGCCACTTGTTAAGGAATTCCAGGGGTTAGAGAACCCGTAGCTGCACGCGGCGTGCTACAAGGTAATTTACTCACTTACAGTTAAAATAAAAATTGGGTGGCCTCTATTGTACACAGAAATCGTCTCCAAATCGTTCGGTCCATGGCTGCAATTGGCCCGTCTCGCCATCTGCGAAGGTGCGCAGGTTACCTTCCACTTGATCGACCGTTCTCATTCGTTCTCAAGAGCCATTTCAACTCCGATATTTTTACGACGTCCGGACGTCCCAAGCCCATCGTAGTCGGCCGATTTTTGCAGTGTGGACGATGTTGGGATATTTTCATCTTCAGGATCAAGTGATGCAGAGACGTAAAGGAAACTGTCATCGGCGTCTTGGTTCGTTATGTTAGAAATGCCACCCTCAGCTGACGGACTGAGCAGTTTTTCTACGATTTCTTCGTCTTTTAGGATCTCGAACTCTGCCTTTTCTTCGTCAATGGTTTCCAGACGGTTGATTTTAATCGCAATATTCCTCAGCCTTTCTTCCAAAACGACAACGGTAAGTCGTCCTCATCATCATAATCTGGTGTATCGATGTACAGCATTTTCTAGGACTTCTTGATAGCAGAATTCGGAACCGCTTCCCATGCTTGTACAATCCAGAGCATTGCGTCTTTTATATTGATGTGCTTAACATTATCATGGAAATATTTGCCTCTTCCAAGAATCTCGTTTGTCATGATCTTTTTTTTTTGTACCGGGTCTCCATCATCTGTATCACATGCTGGTCCATCGGCTGGATCATTTGTTTATAGTTCGTCTGTACTGTAATGTGCTGAACAGTTGTCCAGCGAACGGACAGTTTTTACAGGTTGCCCGGATTAAAAGGTTGTAACATGTGGGACGAACTGATCAAAAAAAAAATTTTTGAATAATTCCCTCGTCATCCATGTATTTTTGGATGACCTGTAGTTGAGTGGAACTTCCCTGAGGTTTTTGAAGGGTTGAGGGTTTTTAGATTTGCCAATCAACATTAATGGAAGCTTTAGAAAATCATCCATGTTTCCAATCATTTCTTTAATGTTTTGGATGATACCCTAGAAAAATAACCATACAAAATTTTTTAGAGTTGCACTCCCAAGTAACATTTTCAATTTTAAGGTACACTTGAAGAAGTTTTCAAGACTCATTTGATAAAACCACGCATAAAACTAAATATTCTACATAAAATCGATAAAACAGCCATAAACCCCTCATCTAAAAGGCCCATACTACAGGAGGTTCTCAAGACTATTTCCCAAGGCTCGCTTAAAACTTGATAGTTTTATCGGAACATACTTCTAATGACATTCAAGACTGCTTAAAACTATGATAAAACTACCACAAGTTTTGATAGTTTTGTGATTTTCCTCTTTAAGAACACTGTTGCGAAACGGGGAAGTTGCGAAACGATGTCTTGAGAGGGGAATCAATTATTCTATAAAATTACTTATAAGGTGAATAACACTTATAAATGATGTAGCTTTATGGAGGTTTCTTTGAGTGTTCTTTACTCTTAAGAACTGGTAATCAATTAAAACCATCTTTACTTGGAAATTGCCCTAATAAAATCAGATGATCTCCATAATGCTTTGATAGACTACCATAAAACATGAATAAAACCAATTTGCATTTGAAATGCTACTTGGGCTATCTAATCCCACCGATAAACAAAAGCATATTTCACTTCCGTAGCCACACGCCGATGTAGGTCAATGTACTCCAATTTGTGGGCGGCGTCGCAGACGTTTAACTTAAGATGGAAGCGCAGAGAACAGACATTGATGTCCATATACCTTTTCTTGAAAAACGTGTGTAAAAGTTAATATGGGCAGCCGCTATAAAAAGCAAGTGCAGAGAAAAACAAACAAAACTTCTCAGGTTATGTGCTAGGCTTTGTATTGATAAACATTGACATGACAGTTATCGCACAACTGCAGCGCCACCTGCCACGAGCATAACGACATACATTTGAAATGTCGGTTTAAAGTTTTACACAAGTAGCAGCTCGAAGATGAACGTCTGTTCTCTGTGATGGAAGGTTTATATGGGACAATCCATAAACAACGTGGTCTTTTTTGGTTTCTTAGACCCCCCTCCTCCATGGTGGTTGCATGTCCAAACATAATTTTTAAAATTTATATGGAACGAGTTTTTTGTCCAGAAAGCCCCCACCGTCTTCGCACCTCCTCCTCAAAATAACCACGTCGCTGATTGACGGTCCATATGATCTTCAAATCATTGTTCAAGGTACTGTTAATATTAATTTTGAAGAAATTTTCTACACATCAAAAAAGTGTACGTTATATCGAGGTAAAAGTGACGCTATATCGAGGGTACGTTATATCGAGGTTACGTTATATCGAAGTTAACCTGTATTTAGTATTTTTTTACACGGTTCCATACTAAAAGTGGAACGTATCCCATGTGCAAAAAAACCATTGTGCATATGACAAACCAAATAGACCTTTCTTGGTCGTCATCATCTCTATCTTTAGTTTACCACGACAAAACAAATGAAGGATATGATGAAGGATGGTGCTGGATTATATCATTCTAAGTCATTGTTTTGTAAAGCAATAATATGT
>JASCZW010019472.1:0-13708 GCA_034211315.2 Aedes japonicus
TCATTATCATCAGGAACAATGGGATTAAAATGAAAGCGTTACCCTAGTTTGATATCACTTAACCACAGAGGAACGGAATTGAAAAACATTGCATCAGTTTAATGTGCATACGCAAGAGAGCTTACATAATATAAATATTCTTCTCTTTTTTTTATTATCAATGCATTGGTTATGTGTCCAGAAAATCGCAATAGCCATTTCTCCGCTGGCGAATTAATAAATCGTCACGCTGTTGGTGGGAAACTACACCGGAAAAGAGATACCACCACCCAAAACGCAACATTCAACTGCGCGTAGAGTAATCGACAGGAAATGTTCTTGAGCTCGTTAAATAGTTAACCTTCGACCAATAAATTTCAAAGTTACTTCATTTTGTTCTCCGTGTTACTAGCCTCTTTCCTCTCCACTCAGCCGGCAACCAACGGACATCGTTTGCTCGTTTTTCTGTTCTTCGGTATTCTCACCCGGGTGTCTTTTTTTTTTCTTCAGACAGACAGATCATCCAAACAAATCTTTTCACACACAATTTGATAGCGTGAACGTGCTTCGATTCACGAATCAGCAGCACGAATTGTTGGAGTGATTACTTACCTCTTGCGGTGTTGGGCGGTGGTCTTTTGATAGAAGAAAACATCAAAATCTTTCAAAAGCTTCTAGAATTTAAATATCTTACATATCAGATTGAAAGGTTTTCTCGAATTGGTTTCATCAATAAGAAGTTTGATTGGATTTTTTTATATTTTAACCAACATATTCAGTTTATGAAACACCGCCTAGTGAGGGATAGTTTCAGAAAAAAAAGCAATACCACAGGCAGTGCAACACAATAGAACATTAAAAATAGTTTTCCCTGCCTTGCGCGCAAGTTTGAAATAACACAGAATGGGTAAATGCTCGCCTGTGGCTACTCGCTGACGCCGTTCCCATCGTTGGGAGTAGAATTAAATCGCCTTAGGATTTACGACAATCACTAATGAGATGGCCACCAAGTGCAAGGTACTTTTTCGGTTCTTTGGAATGAGACCATTTGAAGTTAAATAGTGACACCTCGGTATCGATTATCGTTTGCATAGGTGTAAGTAACTTTCAAATAATACCCTGAGAACCAATTAGACCAAGAGCCTCTTCCCTTACATCACATGGGACCACACCGACCGCAGTCTATGGTCAATGGAATTCCATCAATTTCGAAGTTGTTAAGCAAGTTGACGTTCTCACAGAACTTTTATCAACCATGCATTTCTACTTCCTAAACGGAAAAGTACATACTGCATTGTAACGCAGAATCGATCAAGCCCTAAAATAGAATTTTCATCTTCTTTGCTTATCTGCCTCTTCGAAGGTTCTCCTTGTGTGTCCGGACAATGCATTGATTTGATGGTTACCAACTCCAAGTACAGCTGTAGAGATTTTCTTCTTACTCCAGCTATCCTCTTTTCGTATTGAATCAATCCGACCAGCAACGTTTTGTGATTTTTTTTTCGCCAATCAACAGTCGATGAATACCATTTTATTTAAATGTTTGTATGCTGATTTCAATTGACATCGCAGATCAGCCCCAAAGCGGTGGATTGTGATTGGTTCCGACGATTGGTGAAGAGGAGTTGCCTGGGCTTGCGCGTTGAAATGCTTGGCGAGCAGAGCCCCTGTGAATCTAGAGCTGTCCGCAACGCCGAGCGCTCGGACTGGACACAAAAAGAGGCTGGGATTAAAATAAAATAAGCAAGTACGCGATTTGAATGACAGTTGACATGAGCGAACAATGGATGTGCGGTGTCTGTTGGATTTTTCAAAATGGCTTTCGTTGTTCGATAGCAATTCGAAAGTTTTTTTCTGCCGTTTGATGCCTAGTGTTGAGGTGCTGGAGGGTGTGCTGCTGAACTGATTGAAGTCAATCAGATTAACGGTTTTGGACTTTGGGCATTGAAATCAAATCAAATCGATATTTAGGGTGTTCTGGAGTAATAATAGAATAAAGTATTCACAAAGAAATTTTAGTGAGCCCGTTCTTTGCAATGCATTGGGCTTCCCTTTTTCTTTCGTTAGCATATCAAGCTTATTGTTTTCACAATTCGCTTATAGCTTGCTCTCAACTTAGTTGCCTAAATGCACTTCCACAATTGTTAATTTAGAGCTTTCGATTCCAGGTACCATTTTTGCATTACTGTGGTTGTGTGGCGAATAGAATCATACCCAATGCCCAGGGAGTCGAGCAATTTTCGTTAACGAAAAATTCCTAGAACAGACCGGGATTCGAACCCAGCCACCTTCAGCATGGTGTTGCTTTGTAGCTGCGCCGTTACGGACTGAGCTAAGGGAGGACCCACATTGGGATACTTACGTAAACCAATTATCTTCCATAATCTTTCCAAATCTAAGAAGGTCGTCTAGAAGTTGTGTGGACACTTTGGGTGGAATGGTTCAAGTATATTCGAAACATAATTAAGTTATAATTTCGAAAAGACTTTCTCATTGACTCATCATCCATTTTCGGTCTATCGAGCGGTAAATGTCATATATAAAACTAATTTGGGTAATTGGGTAATTTGGGTAATACTCGAGGTGATCGAGAAAAACAGCAAACGAGTATCCGACTTTCACCAATTTGCACCAAACGTGGAGGATTTCTTTTTTTTTGTTTGAGTTTTTTTTTTGAAAAAATGTTTTTTTTTAATTGGTTGCATCTGCGAAACAATTCCGCCTGAAAAATTATTTTGTTTCATTTATTCGAAGGAAATTGTTCCAGAAATTTAGAAAACAATATAATTTGTGGGCGGCAGTATGCTATATTTTCACTTTTAAAGTTAAATTGCGGTTTTAATCAAATGGGTATCATTTAATGTGAAAAATTCGAATGGCATCACAAATCACAATTTTGAGCCGTTCTGGAGGTAGAGGTAAATAAATAAATTGTAAATTTACACACCTGGTACCTATTATTTGATATGAAAAAAAGCCAATTCGATTGTCACCCTCAGCGTTTTTCACATCGAAAACGCTTAAAACCTCAGGGTATTCTTAGCCGCTGTGAAGCTACAGTATTTGAGAGCGTGTGAGTGCTTGACCATTAAATAACAATTATTTTTCTCGTTTATATACGGAACTGTTAGCATTAGCATTAGCATTGACGTTTGTACACATCGTGGATGGAGCTGCGATGAGCAATAATTCGTTGAAGGCATTGCATGCCACCATAAAACGAACCCAGTTACTGATACGTTTCTTCACGCAATTATCACGAAGACACTCCTCGATCGCTCACCTGGCCTCGTTCATGCAACCGTTGGTGATAGAGAGGATTTGGTATCTACCTACCTGGTACCTATCTACGAGGAACCCACGTAGCCCTCAGTAGATATCAAATGAAAAGGAAATTAATAGTCGGAGAGATTAGTTGACCAGAAATCCCTGTTTGGTGTACAGAACAAAATTTATTCGAAAATGGTCGTTGGGAACAAAATTTATACTAAGAAAGTTAAGTGATGCTCCATTTATCTTCAAACGGTTGGGACTTTAGCTTATGGTTATAGCGCCATTACTCGCTCTCTGAAAAGAGAAGAATGTCTGAAAATATAAGAACGAGTAGTGAAAAAGAGCTTGTCAGATTTCTAGGATTGCTGCGACAACATTCCGTTACTTTAATATACAACATTATGAATCGTTATTTAATCAGTCATAATCACAATTCGCATCAAACACATTTAAAAAAAATCTAAAGCGGAAGCATCATTTTTACGTCATTATCCAAAAATACACGTTTTATGTGAAAGCTTCATGGCAGTTTTTATATAAACTGCCAAATGATGATTATTTTTTTATTATTATTTCTTTTTGAATTTCAGTTGAAGGAAAGTTCGATTTATATGACTTGCGTTTAAAAAAAACTATCGAATGCTTATTCAACCACTTAATATTGATTAATAGTTTGAAATGATGTGTTCAAGTACAGTTTTGTTAAAAGGAACCAATTTAAGACACTTTAAGCCTATGTTCAGCTATGAAAGCAAATATGTATACCTAATAATGGATATAGCACAACATCCAAAAACATTTCACTAGATTGTGATATCGAGACAATTTGGAACCTATGACAATCATTCGAAGCAATTGAATGTCTCTCACTTGTTGAAATTTAACCATCGATAGGTTCTACCTGCCACATGTTTTACTATATATCATTTTTATTTTCGTTGCAAATTCAGTTGTAATAGTGAATACTAGAAAGACGATGCATTGAATTATGTTTACATATAGACGTCCCAATAGATGATAAACTGTCACTTGTAAGTACAACAAACTGCTTGTTTATATCTTTGAATATGCAATTGTAACAAAACGGTCAAAAAAGTCGATCGACAAGAAATAAATAATGATCTTGTTATCACCTAGACATCGCGTGTTTCTGAATATTATGTATATAGCCTTCTTATTATTATAGCAAAACCAAATATTTCCTATTATTACAGCATACGCAATTCATATGATATAGTCTATGATTTCGACCCTTCAAACATAAAACTTTTAGGTTTGTTGCGTATACAAATTAACTGATGATCACAATGCACTCAATCTATATGATTTTGAAATGAAATTCATGTGAAAAGCTTTGTGGAAAAAAGTTGTATGTTTTTTAAATAATTTTGATATTAATGGGTTTGCAGATAGGTAGCAGAAATAATATTGTCGTCACTCATACAAACACAAATATATAAAAAGGTACTTAGTTGAAGCCTCTCCGCTTGGCGAAACATGGTTAAAAAATGTGGCTCTGCTGCTAAAAGCCAATCCGAATCTTCCCTTCTGTTTTCAAGCCCGATCTCAAATCGCCCGCAGCCTTTTGGTTGTGTACCAGCACATGCACTTCCAGCCGACGCTACATTCTTGGTGACCTTCAACACTCCAGAATCCTTTTCCACTTAGAAACGGTATCAGTGCGTTAGCAACTGCTATTTACCGCAGCAAACGTCCACTCCGCGAAACTTTCTTCAGACCAATTGCAAACGTCACGGATATATTTAATTGAAAAACCAACCGAACTTAACGTTAAAATTACCTTGAGAATCACAAAGTTATGAAATAACTATTGTAGACCTTCCTATAGTTTCATTGAATATGTTTGAATACATAACGTCACCTTACATAGCTCAAAAAACTACTATTACAACTGTAAACCTTATGTTTTGAACATGAGGACAATTTGGATGACTTAGAATATCCAAAGATTGTCGCATTATGTTTGTTGACCTGTTCAATGGGTATTGTTAAATACATATTGTCCCTTTGCATACTCCAAGAACCTGATGTGACAACTGTAGATCTTATGTTCAGAACTCGAGGAATATTTGGATGACCTAGATCACCCCAGTTTATCTCACAATGTTTTTTTACGATCTTAATTATTCATGGTTGAATACGTAGCGTAGCTTTGTATAGCCTAAAAAGCTATAGTTACTACTGTAGATCTTACGTTCTGCACTCAAGGATTGTTTAAATGACCTAGAATTTCACACAATTATCAAATAATGACTGTTGACCTTCCACACCTGGAAGTTCACCTTCCAAGTTCATTCTTTATGTTTGAATACATATCGTTACCTTATATAGCTGCAAATCTGAAGTTCAGAACTCAAGTTCATTTTTCATAAACTAGCACATCCCTGGAAGATACAGAAATGTTTTACGTTTATCAATGAGAATTGATTAATACTTATGCAAATGTACCATATTCTAAAACAATGCTTTACATTATTAATAAGTTATTTATTTTTTCTTTGTGTACTTCTTCATATTCAAAATATTCTAGGTAGTTCTAGGTTGTAAGTCGGTACTCCCTAAGCTCAGTCGGTAAAGGCGCGGCTACAAAGCAACAGCATGCTGGAAGTGGCTGGGTTCGATTCCCGGTCTGGTCTAGGAATTTTTCGTTAAGGAAAATTCATCGACTCCTGGAAGTGCATCTAGAACACTAAGTTGAGAGTAATCAATAAGCTTGAAACGTTAAGACGAAGAAAAAGGTTGTCAATTGGGCCTTAAATTCATTTGATTTTTATTTCTATCAGGTAGAATTGATTTTGAACAAATTTGCGAAAGAAAATATACACTTTTATTCAGTCTGTGATTTTATACAGCCATTTTCTTTTTGGGTTGATACATAACCCCTTTGGTTGTTGGGTTAAGGTAAAAAATATTTACCGTTATTATTGACCCGTAGAAATAAATTTGCATATGCTGCCATAACACGCTTGTATTGAGAAAAAAGTATTTGAAGAAAATGTTTAAATGCAGTTTAACATGATAAATTTTCTCTATATATCTAAATCGACCGTGAATACCTTGATGGTTCAAGTGTTTACTATGTGGAAAGGCCTTGGACAATTTTCAAAATCAAGTTGTATTCATACATATTAATTTTAAATTAAATTGTATCGGGTTTGACAACACTGCCACTCAAAAAATGGGTTTTATTTTTGGGACTCCCTCGAATATTTTTCTATAACACGTCCACAACAGATTGGTTTTAGACATAACCCAAGTAACCCACAAAACATCTTTTTAGAATGATTTATAATTGTTTGTATTAGAAATGTATTATAAACGTATTGCAAAACATGTAAAGTTTGGAGCGGTTTGTAACTCTCTTAAGATAATTATCACTCTGACAAACGGTCGAGCTAAAACTGCTTTTTCCACTGCTGCAAGTGATTAATACTTTATTGTTCTTAAAAACATGGGTCCATACATTCGTAAAACATGAACGGGACAAGATTTTATGGGCAGTTCTATACACGGTTGAAATTACATTACACCAACCATGTTTCGCAAAACGTGTTCTTTTTTCTCATTACGAAGAATTTGTTATACAAGATTGTGGTTTCACTGCCAACGGGAAGCATATCATAGATACTCAGAGTAGACTTTTCTACAATCTGAGTTGGCTTACCAAAGAAGCTACAAACCTATCACCCCAAGGACTAGTGTTCAAATCCCACGCTTTACATTGTTATATTTGTTTTTAAAGAGAATAACTTTTTTGCATTTTATGTCTTATAAGGCTCCACTTATTGCGCTTTTTTCGTCATATTAAAGTATGAAATGAAGTATTATACACCTAAATTTAAAACCTGTTTTTGTCATTTAACAGTATTTTCAACTTGTTTAATACAAGATGTGTTGCTTGGGAAATATTCACACACAACAACACGAAATACTGTTAAGCGAAAACTTTTTGTTCACATATGTTGTATATCGAGCTAAGAATAATTTTCTGATATAATTTTCAAAAACTGTGAGGAACTCCATGTTATTGGAATTTTTCATATTGAAATATACTTATTTGACAAAAATGCAATTTAATTTATGTAAAGCAGAAAAAGCATTTTTGGTAACACTGCCTCTTATATACAGTTTATTTTTTTACTTTATTTTACTTCAACAGATTCCATAAAAAAGCATCCATACGATTGTTTTCAAACATTATAGTTGTGTAGATATTGGCAAAAGTAATTATGGATTAAAGGGTGTACGGAAGAAATACCGGCAACACTGTTTGTTTATTTTGATTCGCTGTTTTTATTGACTGTTATTATTTACTGTTTATCTGTGTAATCGCTCGTGATAATAACATCAGCATACCGTTTTGAACGTCTTTCGACCTATACTCGCGCGCGATAGTGAAAATTCGTACATTATCGTCGTGATTTGCTGTTTTGTTCATGTGAGTGCATTGTTGTGGTATTGCAAGTGAAACCGTGGAATCTTTGTCTTCTTACCCACCACCACGCATTTTTTTTCGACCGCTGCGCCATCTGGAAGATTTTTCTGGCAGGAATTGCTTGCAAGCTCACGCATGCAAGGCTCTTTATGATTGCATACCCAAAGGCAATTCATCGTTTTTCACCACGCTACGCTCTTTGATTGCATAACAAAGGCAATTCGACTTTTTTCACCATGAGAACGCTTTGCGATAATTTATTAGTCGTACTACTATGCTACAAAACGAATAGCACGTGCAAATCCTGTGAAAGCGAGATTTCTTGAAATTGAAACTCACCTGCCAAGGATTTTGTAATGCGGAATATTATCCTCGATGCGGCGGGATTTCTACATTTGTTTTGGATGAAATCAGCAAATATCATCAGTTATTTTGGCTCTGCAAATCGTGCTCTACTCTGATGAGAGATATGCGTGTTCGCAGCTCAATTCGATCCGCCTATGAATCTGGCCAAGAAGTTGTTCTCAGCAAGCATAACGAAATCGTCGAAAACCTTAAGTTGGAAATCATGAACGAGCTGAAAACCGAAATACGGAACAACTTTACTGCGCTAATCAACTCCAACTCATTAACGCCGAGGTCTTCAAAGCGCACCGAAAATACAAATGTTTCCGTTCGTCGTCGACTTTTCGGCAGACCGGAATCGAAAAAGCCTCCACAAGAACCGTCAATGTAACCGTCGAGCAGGTACGAGGTTTAGCAACGAGGTATACGAGGTAGTAGCCAACGGAAAAGACGTCAGCTCTATGTCTTTCATCTCCTTCAAAATTGGACTGAGTGCAGATCTAAAGGAAAAAGCTCTCTCATCATCAACGTGGCCGAAAGGTATCTACTTCCAGGAATTCAAGGATAGCAGATCAGCCGAAAATTTTTGGAAACCTTCTCAAACTCCGACTCTTGCATCACGGGGAACCGTACGTCCCGAACTGTTCAGTCAGCGTCGGGAGATGGCGCCATGGAGGAGGAATAACTGAACCGCGACGCGCAGTAATCAGTACCATGGAGACCTCTTCTCAGTTCGACACAGTCCCGCCTTTTGCTGTCGTCGTTCATCGTAGTCGTCGCGATCCTGATGTTGCTTCTGACGAAGAGGTTCTCCAAACTGCGAATTCAGGCAAGTACCCGCAATTTGTAGAACGTACTCTTCCTGATGAATCTTCCGATTCCAGCGTTCTTTCTCCTGTTGATGCTTCTACTAGACCGCTGTTATCAACGTCCACCAACCCGCAACACACCTGTTATTTCAACCAAGCTCGTCATCAACATTCATCGACCGTAACTTCAACCGGTTTGGAACGCACGTCACAAAGCAGTATGGAAGCCCTGGACCCTCCTAGCTCAGCGGTGCCCAATGCCAGTCTCAACGATGTTCTAATTGCTAGTTCCAGCCGTCAAAGTCGTCCCGGCCCTGGGTCTAGTGATGGGGACAGGGCTCTCCAAGCTGCCATCTATGGCAAGTATCCTTCACCTAATGACAGTGCTCGGGCTGATGCTGCCTCACCCTTCTGATCGCTGCCTGCCGAATCCTCTGCCCCACTGACAGCCCTTCTGTACTACCAGAACGTAGGTGGTATCAACAGTTCGCTCGCCGAGTACCAGCTGGCATGCAGTGACGCGTGCTACGATGTTTACGCCTTCACGGAAACCTGGCTTAATATGAACACATCATCGAAGCAACTGTTCGACGACACGTATAATGTCTACCGGCTAGACCGATCGTCGCTCAATAGCAACAAGAAATCTGGTGGTGGAGTTCTTCTTGCCGTGCGCTCAAAATTCAAATCTCGACTTCTGAAGCCTCCAGAAGACTCAACGGTTGAACATCTTTGGGTGGCGATATCCACTAAAACCGGGACTCTGTTTATTTGCGTGGTCTATATTCCCCCCGATCGTGTTAGCGACAGAAGTCTTATCGAAAAGCACGCTCTTTCTTTGGATTGGATCGTGTCTCAAATGGGACCCAGCGACAATATCGTCATCGTGGGAGATTTTAACCTCAGCACGATTTCATGGAACATCGATACTAACGGCTTCCGCTATCCAGACAATTCCTGTTCGTCATTCAGACCGGCTTCTCTTTCCTTGCTTGACGCTTACTCTACCGCCAGACTTCGGCAAATTAATGGCATTCCTAACGCAAATAACCGTTTGCTGGATCTTTGTTTCATCAGCGAAGAATATGGCCAAAGATGTTCCGTTCTTCAAGCTCCGACACCGCTTGTGAAAAGCTGCAGAAATCATTCCCCTCTGCTTCTGACACTGGAATTTAAACCTAAGTACAGCTTCCATGACGACATCGAAAAAGTTTTTTATGACTTCATCCATGCTGATTTTGAGCAAATGAACAATTTTTTCGCCGGCGTGAATTGGAACACGACACTTGCAAACGGGGATGCGAATTTTGCTGCTTCGACTATGTGTAGTATTTTGCTGTACGCCGTTGATCAATTCGTGCCTAAGAAACTCAACCGTAAGCCTCCCAAACCTGCTTGGTCTAATTCCGATCTCAAACATTTGAAACGTGTTAAAAGGGCTGCTCTTAGGAAACACAGCATATATCGCACCGATTCAACGAGGACAATCTATGCACGCGCCAACGACAATTACAAACACCTCAATAACCGCTTATACAACTCGCATCAGTCTCGATTGCAGAGTCGGCTCAAAACGAAACCGAAAAGCTTTTGGCGGTTCGTGAATGAACAACGGAAGGAAACCGGTTTACCCTCCAATATGACTGACGGCATAAATGAAGCTGACTCTGTTGCGGATATCGCCAACTTGTTCCGTAATCAGTTCAGTAGTGTCTTCTGTGAGGAAACTCTGGATGTCGAGGGCCTCGAAGCTGCTACTAGCAATGTTCCCCGCTTATCTGTATTTGGCTCTGCTTTCACTATCCATAGTGATATGGTAGTTTCAGCCGGGAAGCAGATGAAAAATTCAACTGGATGCGGTCCTGATGGTATTCCTTCAATTGTTCTGAAACGTTGCCTTAACACACTCGCTGCACCCTTGGCTACGGTTTTCAATTTGTCATTAACTTCCGGTGTGTTTCCCGAATGCTGGAAAAAGTCGTTTGTTTTTCCAATACACAAAAGGGATGCAAACGATCCGTCGCCAACTATCGTGGAATTGCTGCATTAAGTGCTGTATCGAAGCTATTCGAACTGATTGTTCTCCAAAGGCTGGTCCATGACTATTCACACACTATTTCTTCAGACCAACACGGTTTTATGCCCAAGCGCTCAACGGCGACCAACCTTACCGTATTTACATCGTTCATCATCCGTGAAATGGAACGTGGTCATCAAGTAGACGCCATATACACAGATCTCTCTGCGGCCTTTGATAAAATGAACCATCAGATTGCAATTTCCAAATACGACAAAATGGGGGTTCACGATCAATTGTTGAACTGGCTCCGCTCATACCTGACTGGGAGATCTATGTCTGTGAAGATTTCAGATTATGCCTCGTCCAGCTTTTCAGTGACATCCGGCGTTCCACAAGGCAGCCACCTTGGTCCATTCCTTTTCCTTTTATACATGAACGACGTGAACTTGGTCCTCAGATGCCTGAAATTATCCTACGCGGACGACCTAAAACTGTACTACGTCATAAAATGTCCAGGGGACGCCCAATTTCTTCAGCAGGAACTACAAGTGTTCGACGACTGGTGCCGGATCAACAGAATGTCCTTAAATGTATCCAAATGCTCGACTATCTCTTTTGGCCGAAAACGTGTGATGTATCTCCACGACTACATCCTTCGAGGAACGCGCTTAAAACGTGAAACAACAGTAAAGGATCTGGGAGTAATGCTAGACACCAAACTGTCATTCGAGAACCACATTGCCTATATAGTTTCTAAAGCCTCATCGCAGCTAGGATTCATCTTCCGCTTCGCAAAAAACTTCAAAGATGTTTATTGTCTGAAGACACTGTACTGCTCTTTGGTTCGTCCTTTTTTGGAGTACTGCGCTGTCGTTTGGTCCCCTTTCTACCAAAATGCAGTCCAGAGGATCGAAGCCGTTCAGCGAAAGTTTATACGCTTTGCTTTAAGACATCTTCGTTGGCAAGACCCTCGCAGATTGCCAAGCTACGAAAGCCGGTGTAAGCTCATTAAGCTGGAATTGTTGGAAGGGAGGCGTATGGTGGCCAAAGCGTGTTTCGTTGGTGACCTTCTTCAGGGAAACATCGACTGTTCCACTTTACTTAGTCTCTTGAACATCAACACTCGACGACGAAACCTACGTTTACAATCATTCTTCATTAACCGGCACTCAAGGACCAACTACGGCAAACACGAACCTGTGCTAAGCATGGCTCGTGTCTTCAACAGCTTTTATAACGTGTTTAATTTTAATGTATCCCGTGAGGTTAATAAGCGTTGTTTCCGAAGATGTATATGTTAATTGTTGTATGTAATGTAAGTTTAGCTTATTGTCATTGGGATAAGCATTTTTATCTGTTGACGAATCAATAATAAATAAATAAATAAATAAATAAACATATTCCTACCCTTTCCTTACTTGACCTGCATTCGGACGTGGCCGGCGCCAGGTATTGCCGGTATAGTTTGGGATCACCAGTTTTTACACATTGAAGATGTATGTTAGTCCCAAGCATCATCTGTTGGCTCTCTGTGTAATAACAGCTGATCTGGCAACAACGGAGTAGCAATCTTGGGTGGTCAATCATGCTCGTGCTCATGATCATGGACATTCAAGTTCAATTTAAGTAGGGAAGAACCTATGAAATGAAAATGAAATGAAAATGAAATGAAAATGAAATGAAAATGAAATGAAAATGAAATGAAAATGAAATGAAAATGAAATGAAAATGAAATGAAAAATGAAATGAAAATGAAATGAAAATAGAAATGAAAAATGAAATGAAAATGAAATGAAAATGAAATGAAAATGAAATGAAAATGAAATGAAAATGAAATGAAAATGAAATGAAAAATGAAATGAAAATGAAATGAAAATGAAATAGAAAATGAAATGAAAATGAAATGAAAATGAAATGAAAAATGAAATAGAAAATGAAATGAAAATGAAATGAAAATGAAATGAAAATGAAATGAAAATGAAATGAAAATGAAATGAAAATGAAATGAAAATGAAATGAAAATGAAATGAAAATGAAATGAAAATGAAATGAAAATGAAATGAAAATGAAATGAAAAGAAATGAAAATGAAATAGAAAATGAAATGAAAATGAAATGAAAATGAAATGAAAATAAATGAAAATGAAATGAAAATGAAATAGAAAATGAAATGAAAATAGAAAATGAAAAATGAAATGAAAATGAAATGAAAATGAAATGAAAATGAAATGAAAATGAAATGAAAATGAAATGAAAAATGAAATGAAAATGAAATGAAAATGAAATGAAAATGAAATGAAAATGAAATAAAAATGAAATGAAAATGAAATGAAAATGAAATAGAAAATGAAATAGAAAATGAAATGAAAATGAAATGAAAATGAAATGAAAATGAAAATGAAAATGAAATGAAAATGAAATGAAAATGAAATGAAAATGAAATGAAAATGAAATGAAAATGAAATGAAAATGAAATGAAAATGAAATGAAAATGAAATCTTCACTCAAACTTCGAAGAGGTAAAACCAACCAACTGGTGGCAACCAATACCAGCTTTGGGATGGGCAGTGCATTTTCCGCTATATTCCAGTCAATGATGGATGGTTTACATTTCCATTAAAGATCCAAGACCGGGTTTTCCCGCTTCAATTCCAAACAACAAATTGAAATCCACTTGTACGAGTGCATTTTCCATTAAAGCTTCTTGAAAATCCTTTTAACATGCACACTGACAGAATAACAGAATTCAACGTCACCTATGCAAATATCAAATATTTGTCTTTCCTTTCCATTGGCTCGCGAATCGGCATCCGGTCGGAACTGTACA
>JASCZW010019473.1:0-13704 GCA_034211315.2 Aedes japonicus
GTTTGTGTGTGTTTTGATAAGTTTAGAAGTAAATTACTCTTGCATCTTTGCATTGAGTTGATCTTATTCCATATATCCAGAGCAACACCATTGTTTGAGTTCGATTGTTGCCCCTTTATTTAATCAGTTATCTTTAGATTAGACGAGGCTGTGACATGGAACGGGCGTGACGTTTGTGTTTTTCGTTGTATTTGAAAATTCAAAAATTAACAAATTTAAACCTGTGTGGTAATTTTTGACGTAGGAATATTTTTTTTTTCTTATAAGTATCCCATTGCGACCATCACGAAAAATGGTCAGGGTTGGAGCGATTTGTTATATCAGTCGTTTCTTGAAAGGTTTTCAAAAATTATGCACAAATCGTTCGGAAATTTTTCTACGCATCAATTTAAATAGAGAAAATTGTCGATTTCTGGCCAAGAACTATTGAAAAATTCATAAATATTAACATCTTGTCTCAAAAAGTATATTAACCCCTTCAGGTTTAAGGGGTCATAAATGACCCCAAAAGAAGTATGGCTGTATAAAAGCACAGACTGAAAAAAAAGTGTACGCTGTCTTCAACAAAATTTGTCCTACATAAATTTTTATCTCTGAAAAATATATAAAACATATGAGTTTAAGGCATGATTGACGACCTAGCACTTCTTGAATATGAAGAAGTTCAAGAAGAAAAAATAAATGCCTTATAGTGTAAAGCTTTGTTTTAGAATATGGTGGATATGTACGTAAATGTATTACTAAATGCTCGTTGGTAAACGGTAAATAATTTCGTATCTTTCTGAAATCTTCTTGGTTATCCCAAATATACTTGAGTTCAGAACTTCAGATCTACAGTTTTAACAGTAGCTTTAAGGACTATATAAGGTTACGATATGTATTCTAACATATTGAATGAAGCTTTGGAACAATTTTTTTTTTATAATTTTGGGATGCTCTAGGTCATCCAAACTGTCACTGAGTTCAGAACTAAAAATCCAAAGTAGTAGATATAGCTTTTTGCGCTAAAGAAAGTTACGCTACGTATGCAACCATATTCAGTTAATATTTCCGGTCTTAGAAAAACATTATAAGATAAAATGGGATGATCTAGGTGATCCAAAATGTCCTTGAGTTCAGAACATAAGACCTACAGTTGCAATAAAAGATTTTTTGAGTATGTAAAGGGACAATGTGTGTTTACGATAGTGTGGAAGGTCAATAGACAAAATATATGCTAGGTCATCCCAACTGTCCTTAAGTTCAAAACATAAGATCTACAATTGTAACAGAAGTTTTTTTGTGCTACATAAAGTTACTATATGTTTTCAATCATGTTTTAAAACTTTTTGATCCTCTAGGTAATCCCAACTGTCCTGAAGTTTAGAACTAGAAATCTACGCTAGTAATAGTAGTTTTCTAGGCTTCGCAAAGTAACGTCACGGATTCAAGCATGTTCGGAGAATATATTCGAATGTAAAAATGCACCAGGAGATAATCTTGAGCTGGGCTAGATCATCCGTTCAGAACTGAATATCGAAGTTGGAACAGTATTTTTTTGGCAATACAAAGCTACAATAAATATTCGAACATCTATCTATATGTATAAAAATGGATTTCTGTCTGTCTGAACCCTCTAGAATCGAAAATTGCCAAACCGATTGGCGTGAAATTTGGTATGGAGGGAATTTTGGGGTTGGGAAAGGTTCTTATGATAGTAAGAGAATCCTCCCTTTTCTGAAAGGGGGGGGGGGCTCCCATACAAATGAAACACTATTTTCTTGCGTACATCGAGAACTAATCAAGCAAATGGAACCAAATGTGGTATGAGCAAGTTTTTTTCGCTGAACACGAAAATTTAAAAATTTACAAATTTATACCTGTGCGATCGTTTTTTCTAAGAGTTAGAGTATCTTCAGTGGTGATCTATCTTTGGAACAACTTTATACCTGATTTTCATCAGCAAAATTTGAATAGAATCACCTAAAATAGACAAATTTTCCGTTCCTCGCACCGGTGTTGTATTTATTGTTGTAAAAACCAATCATTCAACATCAGAGATTAGAAATTTATATTCAGAGATCGCAGATTTTTCGGAAACTTTTTGCCATGAATTGGGTTGAAATGAACCAACTGGAAGTCAAAATAATTTCTGGGAAGCTAAATCTACTTCTCAAAGTACCGATAATTTCCAGAAAGTGGTTTCTGCTCTATGGATGATCCGCAAACTTCATCCCAAGCTCAACGAGGTTTCCCGAAACGTTGAGCATTTTTAGCGAATTTAATTGACTTCTTTGAAGTTCCACCACTTCTTTTCTTAAAAGAGAGACTAAGCTTTTCACTAAAGTGTAGTAACAGAAACCAAATAAAACGAATGATCGAAAAGAAATCAGCAACAAGTAGAGAAAATGCAGGTTTGCGCCAAGAGTAAAGGCAACAGGCAAAATGAGTTTAAAGGGTGTATTCGATAAAAATGGCACACAGAAAATCTTCTGTAACTTTTGAACCGTATGAGTAAAAAACCTTGAAATTTGAGTAGATCTTATCCATAGTGTATTATTTACATCTGCCAAGTTTCACAGTTATAAATTCAGTAGTTCCAGTCATGTCGTCGAAACAAGAAATTGTCCGTGAGAAAATTTTGTGCACTCACAGTCAAAATCCAGGGGCCACCGGTGGATTGCTAAAAGGCTTTGAATGGGAAATACAACTGTGTCTCGTGTAATAAGCACCTTCAAGGAGCGTCTGAGTGTCCAAAGGAAGGAAGGGATTGGTCGTAAAAGTGGTCCAATTGACAGTAAAATGGCCAGGAAAGTCGTACAACAATTCAAGAACCGTCCAAACATATCAATTCGAGATGTCGCTGAAAAGTCTAAGGTGTCAGTTGGTTTTGTGCAAAAAAACATGAAGCGTGCTGGGTTACATGTTTACAAAGTGCAAAAAGCCCCAAACCGGAATGAAAAACAAAACATCACTGCGAAAACCCGCGCCCGGAAACTTTACACGAAGCTGCTCACCAAATCCGGTTGCATCGTGATGGATGACGAAACATACGTCAAGGCCGACTTCCGTCAACTTCCTGGGCAAGAATATTTCGTTGCCAAGTCGAAGTTCGATGTTCCGGAGGATGTTCGAAAGAAGAAACTACCGAAATTTGCAAAGAAGTTTCTAATCTGGCAGGCGATTTGCGGATGTGGTGAAATAAGTGCTCCCTTCATCACTTCCGGAACAATAAACGGTGCGATTTACACGGAAGAGTGCCTTAAAAAACGTCTCTTGCCATTAATTTAAAAGCACAAAGGATCAACTCTGTTTTGGCCTGATCTAGCATCCTGCCACTACGCTCGAAACGTATTGGAGTGGTACCGAGCCAACGGAGTCAATTTTGTGCCAAAGCATATGAACCCACCAAATTCACCGGAACTTCGTCCAATTGAAAAATTCTGGGCATTTATGAAAACGGAACTTCGCAAACATCCCAAAACTATAAAAACAGAGCTAGAATTGAAGAAAATATTGGTAAAAACAACAAAAACACTGGGAAAATCGGTTGTACAAAATTTGATGGGTGGAGTGAAAAGGAAGGTGCGGGCATTCGGGATGGGAGACGAAATTGAATAAAACAAATGTTGTAAATCAAAACTCATTAGTAGTTCTTCATTCCCTGAAAATTTCAAGAAAATCCGATAATCAGTTTAATTTTGATGAGTATATATGTGTGTGCCATTTTTATCGAATACACCCTTTAGCCAAAAATACCTTATCGAGCAAAACAAACAATACCTCTGTAGTACGAGATATTGCAGTAATTGAATAAGCAAAAATAAAAACTTTTTGAAGCTCTGCCGGTTTGACACGGAAAATGAAATAAAACTTAATAAGGCCATTTGCAGTGCACATAAAAAAAATAATGAATTATGGTAGGCGGGTAAAATTTCCGCTGATTGATTTCCAAGCCTAATCAGGCGTAAACAAAAAAATTGTTTGCAATTTTTCATGCAACAAGCTAGGTTCAGGCGTAATCTGGTCTAAATTCTGCTGAAATATTCCATTATTTTCTGCCAAAATCTAGCATTCCTTTCAAGTGCATTAAATTACGCAGAAAATTCAATGTTTCTTTTTATTTGCGTTTGAATAGTTATTACGGTCTGCATTTTTTAATTGATTCCACATTTTTAAATTAAGATAGTACGGAATCAAATTAAACCACTTCTAAATGGCTGTAAATTTTTACCCATTGGGTATTTTTTATTGAAATTATGGGGGGAGCTAGTTCAATGTGTATTTGTTTACACAGTGTTAGTTCACTAGCAGATGTGCAATCGTTGCAAAATCCGGATCTTTCTCGTTGTGCCATCAGCTGCAAGCTTGAAATTGTACATTCTGTTGAGGAATCAATCATATCGCAGAAACCAGCTGAAATATTCAAATATATCCTAATCCTAATCCTAATCACAGCAACCTGTTAAGACATGCAATAAAGATTTTTTCATTCCATTGTTTAATTACGCTCTGCTAATAGGTTATGTGCCTTAGCAACGTGTCGATTTTTTCATCATGAAGGAAGTTTCTGGAAGTTCTACAAGCGGAGCCAAACCTGCGATAGGATGGATCTCAAGATTTCTACAAAGCTCAACAATTCGAACTACGAAGCCTGGAAGCTCCGGACCGAAGCGCTGCTGATCCGAGAAGGTTTGTGGACCTACGTGAAGAACAACCCTCCGGCGGCACCAGTAGCACCGGCAACTGGAGGTGATTCGGCAGCGGGAGCAGTGGCGGCGGGTGCTTTGGCGGCATGGAACGAAGGCGATGAAAAAGCTCGAGCGACGATTTTGCTGCTACTGGAGGAGAACCAATTTGGGGTAATTCGTGCCACGAAAACGGCGAAGGAATCGTGGGCAGCATTGGCCAAACACCACACGAAGGCCACTCTGTCCACTAGGGTTTCCCTCCTGCAACGGATGTGCGAGACCCGGTACACGGAGGGGGACGACATGAACGAGTACCTCACAACGATGGAGCGTCTTTATACGAAACTCTGCAGCGCAGGAAAGGACCTGGGAAAAGACACCATGGTGGCCTTTGTCCTGCGAGGATTGCCGAAGTCATTTAACGCGCTAACTACTGCCCTCGAAACGCGAACGGACGATGCTTTGACGCTGAACCTAATCCGGGAGAAATTGCTGGACGAGGTAAGCAAGCAAAACCGTAGCGCAGCCGGAGGGGCAGCCTTGAAAGCGACAGGACGGAAGCAGATTGTGTGTCATCACTGCAAGAAATCTGGCCACAAGCAACGGGACTGCAAGCAGCTACAGAGAAAGCAAGTCGAACCCAAGAAGCAACACGCGAAAACCGCCCAGGATGGTGACAGCAGCAACATGTACGCGCTGACCGTCGGAGGTGGTGAAACGGCGAACGACTGGATTATCGATTCCGGAGCAAGTTCGTACATGACGTCCAACAGGAATTTCTTCGAGGATCTCGAACCGGCTACAGGTGAAGTAGAGCTGGCTGACGGGCGTATAGTTGCGATTGCTGGTTCTGGAACTGGCGTGATCGAATGTGTGGATGGTTCTGGAAGAACGAATAAAATCCGTCTCCACAACGTGATGTACGTCCCAAAGCTGTCAGCGAGCCTTTTGTCAGTGCTTGCTATGACCAATCGGAAGGCCAAAATCGAGTTTGTTGACGGAAAGTGCAAAATCGTCGTTAATGGCAACGAGATCGCCATAGCAACGAAGTCCAAAGGGTTGTATCGTCTAAACAAGCCCAATCATGGAATCACATCGAAAATAACTGCATCTCTTAAACGAGATTGTCAACATACGTGGCATCGACGGTTTGGACATCGTGAACCAGACACGCTGCAAGTGCTCCTGAGGAAGAAGCTGGTCACTGGAATGACGGTGGCTGATAGTGGAATACGTGAAGGCTGCGAATGCTGTATGAAAGGCAAGCAGGCTCGAACTCCCTTCCCCAAGACCACCTAAAAGAAGACCAGCGCATCGTTAGACCTCATCCACTCGGACGTGTATGGACCACTGGAGACGCCCTCGGTGCGTTGATTTCGTTATTTTGTAACTTTTGTGGATGATCACAGTCGCTACTGTACTGTTTTTTTCTTAAAGAAAAAATCTGAGGTTGCAGAACGGATCGTGGAATTCTGCAATAACGTCCACACACAGTTCGGAAAGTATCCAAAGCGCATAAGGTCCGATCGGGGAGGGGAGTACTCGAGTGAAGCACTGATGGAGTTCTACCGCAAGCATGGAATCCATCCCGAATTCACCGCCGGATATTCGCCGCAGCAAAATGGAGTGGCGGAGCGACGCAACCGGTACGTTATTGATATGTGTCGGTGCATGCTGATGGATGCCGGAATGCCTACAAAATTCTGGGCTGAGCAACCGCTACGACCGTGTATCTTCAGAACCACCTACCCTCGCGTGCTGTGGAGATCACACCATACGAGCTTTGGTGGGGACGCAAGCCGAACGTTTCTCATCTGAAGATATTTGGATGCAAAGCATTTGTTCATGTGCCAAAGGAAAAGCGAAATAAACTCCAGAACAAGTCGAAGGAAATGACGTTCGTCGTCCATTCCAATAACCACATGGCCTACAGGTTCATCGATTTGGCCACTAACAAGCTGGTCATCAGCCGAGACGTTCGTTTCTTGGTCCTCTTGGATGAGTTGGTCCAACCCGGTACCGACGTTCCCAAGCTGGAGGAGGAGTCATGCGAAGACCAACTGCAGCCATTACCTCCTATACAAGCGGTGAGCCGTGAAGTCGAAGCCTCACATGAAGCAGACGATAGCGACAGCGAAGCAGACGTTGCCGACAACGACGATGAGAATTTCGATTCCTGTGATGAGTCTCCTGAGGAAGAAACTGTCGTACGAAAATCGGAACTGTCCAACAAAGGGGTGATGCCACAACGATACCATGAAATCGAAAATGTGGCCGTAGCAGCTGAACCAAGAAACTACGATGAAGCGCTGAAGGGACCAGAAAGCGCATTCTGGAAAGCAGCCATGGAGGAGGAGATCCAATCAGCTCTCGAGAGAACTCAGCATGGACCATTGGAGCACTCCCGGAGGGACGAAAGGCCGTCGAATGCAAGTGGCTTTACAAGCGTAAATTGGACGAAAAAGGACAAGTCACGCGTTATAAAGCGAGGCTGGTCGCACAAGGGTTCAGTCCAAAGTTTGGCACTGACTACGACCAGGTGTTCGCTCCAGTGGCAAAACAGGTAACTTTTCGCACTTTGTTAACCATTGCCACTCGTCGTCAACTTCTAGTCAAACACGTGGACATCAAGACGGCGTGCCTGTACGGTACCCTAACGAAAGATGTTTACATGCGCCAAACGAGAGGGTTCGAGACTGGAGCATCCGGACAGGTATGTCATCTGAAGAAGAGCCTCTACGGACAGAAGCAGTCTGGACGGATCTGGAACCAGACGATTGACGGATTTTTCAAGAAGCTGGGTTTCATCAAATCGACCGCCGACGCATGCCTGTACGTACGTACCACGGGAAACAAGCAGGTGTTCATCGTGTTGTATGTGGACGACATGCTCATCGTTTGCGAAACTGAGGCTGAATACGACGCTACCCTGAGTGCATTATCGAAGCAGTTCAAAACGACATCCCTCGGCGACGTGCGGTGGTACTTGGGCATACAGGTCGAACGAGCAAATGATGGACGTTTCCTGCTTAACCAGCAGTGCTACACCCAGCAACTGGCGTCGCGATTCGGGCTCGAAATGGCAAAACCATCACTGATCCCGATGGACTCCGGCTACCTCCAACCAAAGGAGGAGGAGGAATGCAAGCTACCACACAATACTTCGTACTCCAGTTTGGTTGGTGGTTTGCTCTACGTAGCGATCATGGATTTCTTGGATGCGGATTGGGCAGGTGATTATCGTGACCGCAAATCAAATAGCGGTTTCATCAACTCGTTCGGCGGTGGTCCGATCAGTTGGGGAGCAGGGAGGCAACCTGCGTTGCCTTATCATCGACCGAGGCCGATGGTTCATTGCTGCAGCCGAAGAGTGCCAAGAGTTACTTTGGATCTAGAAGCTGATGAAAGATGTGCACGAGCTGGAAAAACCAATCCTGCTCTATGAGGACAACCAAAGTACCATCCGCCAACTGCAAACATGTGTACACCAAGTTCCAGTTCACCAAGGAGCTCGTTCAACAAGGTGTGCTGACCGTAATCTACTGTCAATCGGAGCATATGGTTGCGGACATGCTCACTAAACCGTTAAACAAACTGAAGCTCTCGAAGCACCGAACCACGGCTGGCGTGATACCCGACAAGGTTGAGGAGGAGTGTTGAGGAATCAATCATATCGCAGCAACCAGCTGAAATGTTCAAATATATCGATGGATCTCCGTATAGTGTTGAGAATTACAAGCAGGTAGTTCAAGCTTTGAAGGGAAATCCCAACAGTTCAGTTCGAGATGTGGCGAAGAAACTGGATCTAACCAAAACTTTCGTGCAAGATGCGAAAACACGCGATGGACTACACACGTACAAAGTCCAAAAAAAACCTAATAGCGATGAACGACAGAATACGGTAGGTAAAACACCTGCATGGAAGTTCTACACCCAGATGTTGACGGAACCACATTGCCTCGTTATGGATGATGAGACGTATGTAAAAACAGACTTCCGACAGCTTCCGGGCTCCAGTTTTTACTGCTCATCATGAATTCGATGACCCTGAGGACGTAAGAAAGCAGAAGATGTCAAAGTTTGCCAAAAATATATAATTTGGCAAGTAATTTGCTCGTGTGGAAAGCGGAGCACCCCATTCGTGACAACTGGAACGGTCAATGGGCAGGTGTACCTAAAGGAATGCCTCCAAAAGCTTCTACTTCCTCTTCTGAGGTCAGACGATGGTCCTACGATTTTCTGGCCGGATTTAGCCTCATTCCATTACTCGAAAAAGAGGTTTTGGAGTGGAGGAAGTCAATTTCGTGGCGCTTCGGAAGCATCCTAAGGAATTGAGATCAGAGGAAGATATGAAGAAAAAATGGATTGCCACCCAAAAATAAGTTGGTCCAAATGTTGTACAGGGCCTTATGAGTAGTGTAACGAAACAGATTCGTGCATTTGGATATGGAATTGAGATTGAATAAAACAAACAAGGGAAAATATTCATAACATGTATTGTTTTACTCCCTGAAATTTTGAAGATGATTGGTTGAACGGGTGAATTTGCCGAATACTTGTGTATGTCGCAATTTGATTCCGTACACCCTTTAGATTCCTGAGATTTGGGTAAACGAAGTCTTCTGGTTCATATCTAGCAAGTCTAGAAAATGCAAGACTAATCCGTAGGCCATGTACAATGCCGCCCACTAATGACTTGTTAGGCCATTGGAGTGTAAGTTTCTAAAAACATCATTACAGTCTCGCGGCTGCGCGGATACAAATCTATGATCCGGGAGTCACGATAACAGGTGCTGGTATATTCCTCGAGATAATAATGCACTTTGCACTTGATCTGGTAGCTGTTCTATCTCGTTGAACAACATCCAACTGTGAGGACACGTTGAAAGTATTGGGAAGTCCCGATATTCCAGAAAGCCTCGGAGGAAAGGAAGTTGGTCAAGCAAGGACATCAGTCAATTTCTGAGGAGTGCTCTCGATTTTCGTTCAAAGCCTCCTTTATTTTTTGGAAGAATGGAAGCATGGTAGGCTGGAATAAGTAATCCTTTGAATTGTTATGGATAATGAAGTCACAGCCTTTTCCCAGTTCTTTTCACGAGCCTCCATGCTTGATGTCTACACCCAGGATGCTAAGGAAGTCATCTATGTTAAGCCACTCAGTCTGATCTGTAAGGTTAACGTTACCGATCATTATCGCTGCTGTTTTTTTGTTTGTTTAACACTACTCCGGAATCCGCACCGAACTCGACAAACAATTCAGCTACCAGGACCAGGCTCTCTTCGTTATGCAGGAACATCGATATGTCGTCTGCGTATGCGTTGATGACAGCTTCTGGAAGGTTTCTACTAGTACTGTGAAGAAGTGGCTGGAGATAGATCACAAATAAATGCATAGATAAGGGATCACCCTGACATACAGATAGCTGAATCCTAAGCTCTGGTGTCAGTCGATCATTGATCAGTATTTTAGAGAAAGACTGATTCCATATGGACGCTAAGAGATGTACAAAGTTAGAGTTGAAATTCATTTTCCTCATGGTTTCCAGCAAGAAACTGATGATTCGCTCTATCGAAGGCATGATCAAAGTCAATCGATAGCAACAGAGAATTTCTACGTCTATGTTTTAATTTGGAGACCTCATCCTGTATTCGACCTGTAGCTTCCGGATATGGTTCTGCTACCATTCAAACATTTCTGTTGTTCCGAAAGGACCAACGGCAGCAGATTGTGCATTCGCTTCTTAAGTACTCTGGTAAAAAGCTTGTAGTCATAATTAAGAAGCGAGACTATAGTACTTGATAGATCGGCCACTGCCTTTCTTTTAAAAGAACACTATGATGTCATTATAGTAGTCTTGACTTGCTTGGCCTGCCAGGGCATTGTTGATGATGAGGGTGAGCTCGTTGCTAATGAGTCTCCAGATTTTCTGAAAGAATTCTTTGGACAATCTTTCAGATCCATGTGACTTTCGGCTGGAGTTTGTTTTTATAGCTAACAGGTGCTCGTCTACCGTTATCCCGTGGATTTCGTGTAAGTGTCTCTGCTTACGGGTCCACCCCTCCGTTTTTGGCCCTTCATACAGCGATAGTGCGAATTCAGATCGGTGGCCCAATTTGATCTTGCTGTTAAGTGGAGCTGCATCCAAGCCAAGGGCTAGAGGGGATGGTGGCTACCATACATACATACAACAGGTTCTCGTCTACCGTTATTGGTTTCATAATAGCGTTGTTGAGATCGTTTGTTAGAGGAATAGTTAGAGATGTAAGGAAGTTGTCCAAAAAGCTTCCTTCTACCAATCCGTACAGCTGTTAAAAGTACGAATGAGTAATTCTACTAATTTCAGTTGGATCTGAAACATCATATCCTACGTCGACTTGCAAAGCGGCTATTCTGCAGCTGAGCCACGAGATCTTTTCCAGTATATCCATTTTCTAGAAAACTCGTTCAGAACTTCCGGATCGTTCAAGATGTGAGGTAAAAGTCTCCATATGTCTTTACCAGCAGGTGTCCCAAGGTACGATAGAGCTATGCAAACTATGTAAGCCTTGCGGTCCGTGAAGGAGGTGCGCTGCCCTTAGCATTCCGATAGATCAGAAATAAGCAAAAGGATTAACGTTCTCGACGGATCTTGACGGTGGAAGCAATCCGGATAGTCGTGCAGTGCGCAGAGAATAAAGCAGAAAAGGAAAGGCAGTCGGTTTAGAGCTGTAGTGGCGATCGACGTCTAAAACAGTTTCAAAAGCGCTCTACAGCTCTACACAGAATGCGTGTTCCTGGCTACCTGTGCAGGATGCTTAGCAGTTATTTTCAAAACAGAGTCCTGTTATACGAAACGGAGTTCGGACAGAATTCTATCAGGGTCACGGTGGAGGTGCCACAAGGCTCGATTCTTGGCCCAACGCTTTGGAATGCGATGTGCGATGGAGTATTAACGCTGAAATAGAGTTGCGATCGTCGGGTTTGCAGATGATGCCGTCCTTACGATAACGGGTGAGACTCTACAAGAGGTCGAGATGCTGACGGTGGAGGCAATCGACACCATTGAAACGTGGATGATTGGAGCAAAACTGCAGCTGGCTCATCAAAGGACAGAGGTAGCAGCCGCAAATCAGGTCAGCGGGTGGACATCAACGAGCCCAAAACAACTGTGATGGCCGATGACAACTTGAATTTCAACGAGCCCGTAGACTTCGCCTGCGCAAAGGTGGCGAAAGCGGTCAAAGCGATAGCGAGGATCATGCCGAACGTCGGTGGACCGAGAAGCAGCAAGTGGCGACTTCTGGTGAGTTTGGGAACTTCAATTCTGAGCTATGGAGTCCCATCCTGGGTCGTGGCGCTGAAAACTGAGCTAAATAGTGGGAAGTTGAACAGGGTGGTCCGACTCATGGCCATGCGAGTCACGAGCGCCTACAGTCCATTTTAAATGTGAGGAGAATCGCCAGAACGGTCTCGTTGGCTTAATGGCAATAAGAGTGGGACAATACGGTGAAGGGAGAGAGGTGGACCCATCGGCTCATCCCAAATGTGTCAGCGATGGACATGCGCAACGTGACAGTCGAGGATGTTGTCAAAGAGATGCGCAGCGAAGAAAACACATGGAACGCTGTCGATAATACTGTCCGAGCTACAGAGGAAGTGGCGTACTGACCACTAGAGCCACTGCGAGTCAATGCAAAGCAACCACTGAGTGGTCTGGGGTCGACTGGGCACCGGCAAACTGGAAGTCATACTCCACCCAGATTCGAAAGTGGAATGCAGACTGATCGGTTCAGGAGGAATTCCCGCGCTGGGGAACTCTCCGTCTAAGACCGGTTCGTCCGTAGCACCGGTTTCGGGTCATCGGGGCACCAGCAAACCGGATGCCAGGCTTCACAGGAATTGCTTGACTGACATCGGCACCCTACCGGTCGTTCCATATTGGAGTGAGCAGCAACAGCAGAAGAGTAGCTTTCGGTAAAAGTTTCGCCGCCGGGAAACTATTCGTAAGGTTGATCTACCGTCAGGGACTACTCGAGGCAACTGCGTCAAGAGGTGCTGCTAAATGACTGAGGAAGCTAAACCGCTCAAGGAAGAGCTGAAAAAATAAGAGAAGTGCACGTGCTTATGCTACGTTGGAGATGCTCAAGACGGAAAAAAGCGATTTTGTCGAAAAATTCCGAAGATGCTGGGCAATAACTAAGCGGAATCTTAAGAAAGATGGAAGAAAAGCAAACTCTGCTGACTGCTTTTAACAAAATTTGGTCTGCAGCACATCGAAAAGTTACCGAGAAAGTTGTGCAGGGAGGTAAAGAGAAAAGTCCGAACGTTCCTCAGAAATAAGAAGTAAATGTTCAAGCTCACGTGAATTGGGTCATTTGTATGTTGATTTTCATTTATATAATGCAAATTTATGAATGTATTCGAAATAAAATATTTCCTTTGAGAAACAGGTGTCCACTTTCTTTACATTACTCGAAAGAGGTTTTGGAGTGGTACAAGGCTAAGCAAGTCAATTTCGTGGCAAAGCATCGGAACTGCGGCCAATTGAAAAGTATTGGGCCATCATGAAGCAGGCACTTTGGAAACATCCTAAGGAAGTGAAATCGGAGGAAGATATGAAGAAAAAATTGATTGCCACGCAAACAAAAGTTGGTCCAAATGTTGTACAGGGCCTTATGAGTAGTGTAACGAAGCAGATTCGTGCATTTGGATATGGAATTGAAATTGAATAAAACAAACAATATTTGTGTGTGTGTGTCGCAATTTGATTCCGTACACCCTTTACTCATGAAAGGAAAAACTCTACTTCGATTGCCGAGAATCGAGAATCAAATTTCAGTTCTGCTTCTTACGTCACTTCGCTAATCTTCAGTCAACGGGATTGTGATTTACCCGCAAACAGCTCAATGTTTGTGAAACAACACGTCTAGTGTCAGTCAAAGTTATTTTGTTTTTTCACCTTTTACCGCCGGATTCACTCAACAGCTCAACAACCGGAGAAGCTAAACAAAGCCAATGTAAACATATCAGGAGAATTTGCTTGGTTTGGAGGAT
>JASCZW010019474.1:0-13697 GCA_034211315.2 Aedes japonicus
GATCGACGAACAATCATTGGAAAACTGCAGAGTATAATAAACAGTTGTGAAATTTTCAAAATTTATTTAGAAATATGATGAACACTTTACATCCACCCTTCTTTGAAGCCTATAACCTTTGCCTCTCCCTAAGTTTTGATTTTATTTTTAGAATTTTATTAATTGTTTCAATTTTTTTTATCCCTAGCAGGTTTTAAGGCTATTTGTTGCAATACAGTTGATGTTACTCCAATGCTAGTCAATTAAGTCACAATCAAGTCACAATCAAGTCACTGTAACTAATTATGACGGTTTTGTGTTGCTTGGGATGTTTGTCAGATTGCTCTTTTGCCTAAATGAAAAAGCCAAATTACGCGATTTTGTAACAAGTTGGAGCAAAAAAGCGTAAAAAGTGGACATCCATGAGAATTTTTTTTCGTAACGACCAACAATTTTATTACAATCATTTCCCTTTAAACAAGAACCCAACCTATCTAGCCCAAAGTATGTAAAAAACCCAAGCAGCCCACAACCGTCAAAAATGGTTTCAGCAACTCGATTGTAACTTAATTGAGTCACAGAGCAGTCACCTTTACTGGGTTGTTATGTAAGCTATTAGATAAGCATTGACTGCTTTTCCCCGCTAGTTGAAAGTTGAAAAACTATGCTCAATTAAATTTTCAGTTCTTGGTGAATCAAAAAACTGCATATTCAAACCAATGCTATTGCTTTCAGAACCCAAAAAATATTAGATTAAGAAACATCGTTGATAGTTAGAAAGAGAATCAACGGCAAATAGTTATTTGAACTATTCATGTTATGAGCCAAACCTATCAATGTTACCCCGCTGATCAATGTTACCCCGTTTTACGGTACTGTAGTTTAGTATTATTGAGAATATATGTTGATCATACCTTACAGTTTGGTTCAGCGTACGAGAAAGCATGACAGCAAGCTAGTCAGAGCGAGAAGTTGCAGTTGTCTTATCCTATTCAAAGAACTTATCCGTTTTTATGAGCATGAGCAGGATAATGAGCATGATTGACTGCCAGAGATTGTTAATCCATTACTGCCAGATCAGCTGTTATTACACAGAGGATCAACAGGTGATGCAAACATGCTCAATGTGTAAAACTGCTGATCATAAACTAAGGAAATACCGGCGCTGGAATGTGTTGACGTTTATTTGGACGTTTTATTGGAAGCCGAGACCACCGCCGCACTTACACGAGAAATCACTGGAATGTTGGATAACAAGATTGGGTGACAACAGGGTTCGTTTTGGTAAACGATAAGCTTAACTCACGCTTCGTTTAGTAAAATATTTAAATATTAGTTCCGAATTCTGATTTGAATCGATTTATACCAACAGTAAGGATGCTATTGGGGCCACACACAAAGTGTAAGGGTGGCTTTTCATTGAAAAAACAAGGTGATTTTTCATAGTGCTGGAAATCCGATTTGAACCGAATACCAATAATAAGGATGCTGTTGGAGTCACTCACAAAGTGTGATGGTGGTTTTCCGTTAGGAAAACAAAGTTAATTTTATTAGCGCTTGAGAGGCGCTTTGCTGTTTTCTTACTGTGCTCACTCGATCATTCGTATCACCGAATTATAGATAACCGAAACAATACGAAACGCGCCATGCTTGTTAGGAAAATAGTTCGTAATAAAGCATTGTCACAAGCTTTCACAGCCGATGCTCGAACCAAACTCTTTTTTCGTAACTTTCAATTTTTACTACTGTATCCTACAAGCTATTGCTGTACTGTAACTAATATCTGTATCAATCAAATTGAAGTTTCTAAAAAACAATCTATGCTAATCCATTAAAAATTGCAATTGAGGGATTTCGTAAAAAATAAGAGTCCGTAGATGCATTTCGTGCCTTCTGGCAACTTTATGTTTCTATTGATGTCCATGCTCATCGGTTTAATACCAACCGGGAGAGACTTGGTCTTATACAAAATGATTTCATTATCTCCAACTCGCTCAACCAATCGCAATGTTTTGTGATATATTGGACTGATTATTATAATTTGAGATAACTCAATGTCGACGTCTTCCAAATTTGGCAGATTGATAAGCAATCGGTGGAGAGCTTAGAAGAGGATTGGAAGAATAAGCGATGTTTCTGTGCGTGTTTATAAACAGAAGGACCTTCATAACAAAACGGATCACCGGATAGAATAGATACATATGCACCCGGTTACTATTTTGCATGAAAATGATATAACACAAGAAAAATTTAATAGGTTCATTAGCAGAAAATTCCTCAATCAAATACATACCACTACAAGTCGAGAACAGTCGTATGAACAAGGAAGAAAGCTACTGTCAATATCGATGTTCATTACTTCTCATTCATGATTTGATTACAAAAAAATTGCTCTGCTGGTGAATTTAGTGTACAATGTGTGAATTGCGCAACGGTTTTTGTGAATTTTTAGCAGTTTTAAGCAGTTATTTTATCCATTTTTATCTAGAAGTACCATAAATGGACATTTGAAAGTTTTTTAAAAGTAAGTATAATATTTTTCAGCATATAATTAAAAGAAAAAACAAACAAGCAATACAAAACGAATGAAATTCTCTCTCTCTCTCTCTCTCTCTCTCTCTCTCTCTCTCTCTCTCTCTAAAAAATAAGCTCCCCCCCCTATTGGAAATTCTGGCTACGCCTATGAAGAACAGTTGATTCCATTTGCATACGAACTAGGATTGGGTGATCTTGGATTGACCTTTACGAGATCGATGACCCTACATAAAATCGGAGAGATCAACTTTTGGTTTGATCATTTCGATTTTCTGAAATTAAACCGTGGATCAAATTTTACACTTTGTTGGCGGCGAGAGGGCTTATTTATCTCGTGCTGTAAACATGCATGTGAAACCAAGAATTTGACCAGTAGAGAAAGTAACACATATTCTAGTCATTTTTTCACTGCCACGTCGTAGAAGGTTTATATAAAGGCACTAACATCAGGAGTGATACTGGCGGGTTATGTCACAGTTCGCTCTTAGACTTCTTACTTTCGATCTTAGGGAAACGAGGAAATGTACACTTTTCATTTTCTTGGCAACTTATGTTGTTGTTTATCCATATGTTTTCTGGAATGAATAACCAAAAAAACCTGGTTTGCTAATGGTATAAAAAGTCAATGTAATTGCAACATCTTAGAAAAGGGTGAATGTTTTCATCGGGTTAGTTATCTGTCTGTTTGAAGTGAAGCACCTAGTCACAGAAAAGTGTTATTTAGACAGACGAGGAAAGGCAGGTATATTAGAGATAGGACGCGGAGGGCCCGCTTAGAAAACACAACTTGAAGCAGGAGAATAAACCTTTCCATGTGCGCTGATATAGTCTTTCTTTGTATTCTCCCATATGCGGAGTAACGATCTATGATGATGTTGTTTGAGAAGGAAATAATTTCTCATCACCATGAGACTCTAGGGGTAGACAGCACTTTTTTACACAGTGGTCAAAAAGTCAATTTGACGGCTCTCTGATAGCCTGATAGCTCCCTAAATAGTGGAGCAAGAGTGATGGTGTCTTTGGCAAAGTTGATGGTTATAATAAACTTCGTATTTTGACGGCATGCCTTTTGTGTCTTTAGCAAAGTTGTAAAATCAATCCAAATAACTTTACTGAAATTGTATGTTTAACCCAATTGGCGATAGCGAGAGTTTTAAAAGAACGATCCTCTAAAAACACATTTTTCACCGATTTTTTTGTTTAATTTTATGGACAATATTGTGTTTTACAAAGGTATTTTCAATACAAAAATTCAAAGCTTCCTAGAGCATACTATACCTGCGTTATTTCAGTGGGTTGAGTTATTGAACTTTTATTCCGATTTTTTCGTTGCATTTTCGATGGCTGTACCACACTTTAGAACATATAGAGTTGACTGCTGTGAGGTGTGAATGTAGTTCGGCTCCCCGCGGTGCACCTTGGAAACGTTAAGCTCCCCTTAACGGCGAAACGAGCTACGGAGGGAGCGCCATTAGGTGCATTGGGATGGATGACAGTAAAACCGCAATTATGATAACTGGCTGCGAAAAGGATAACGAGTGGCACTGTTGCATTCGGGCTGGCTCCTGTGTCATCTCCTTCAGTACTGCCGGCTTACACCGAGCAGGAAATGGCGAGGTTCCAGCGGCACAGGTTGTCTCCGTCCCATTAAAACCTTGGCAGGCCTCCAGTACCTTCCATTCTCCACCGCCCGACGGGCGGCAGTAGGCTCAGATGTCTCTAATACCTGACTTACGCTGATCAGGCTCTGAACACGGTTACCCATGAAGAGCTCGCATTCAAGCTTGCATAGATAACCATAGGATCACTATAGCGACTACTACATGTGGGCTTGGATAGCGGAATCAAGGGAAACCAACAGAATGGAGGGTACTACCTTAGAAACAACCAAACTCCAGGAGAAAGCGAATCTAGTGAGGTCCCCACCGCGTAAAACGGTGGGATCGGGCGTGAGCGAAACGTGCGGTAGTACTACAGCATCGGAGGCTGGTTTCACCAAGCTAGGCGTGGCCATGGATGGGCCAGGGCTTATCCGGGCCATGGATAGGATGCGGGAAACCCTTCTTAAAGTTTTGGAGGTGTCTGAGCAATTGGACGCGATTATTGACTTCACGGCATCGCGTAACAACATTGCGAAGGACCTCAAACTAAGCCTTCTTAGGCTACACATTACAGTGCAGGCTGCATGCAAGGAGAGGAAAGAGCTGGAGGCCAAGCTCCTAGCCGAGCAAAGTGCCAAAGAGTTTGCACGGCTAGCAGCCACCGAAAGGGCGAGGGATATAAGGAGTGTATCGAATATAAGCTATCCACATACATTTGCGTTGTACGCATGTATTTGTGATGGTTTTTTATGCTCTGAACACTGCATGCTGTGCGTTTGACTGTCAGCTTTCTTTTATTTACTTGTTTGTGCGGTTCAAATTCTGCGTTTTCAAAATGTCGCGTATTGAAAAGAAGTGAAAATTAAGGTTCTGGACACATGGTTTAGTGAGAAGGGTATTACTATGCGAAAATTGGCGAAAGCGGTTTGGAATTCATCATGCGAGTGTTAAAACCATCATGGATAAGTTTGAAGAACACTATTCTTTGGATGAGCTACCAGGAAGAGGCAGAAAACCCGGTTCTTAGAACCCGAAACTGGAGCAGCAAGTGGTATCTCTAATCATGAAGAACAAATCAATGTCAATACGTGATTTGGCCAAAAAAGCAGGAAAGAGTGTCGGAATGATCCAGCGTATCAAGAGGCGAAACCACCTGAAGACCTACAAGAAGCAGAAAATCTCGAAACAAAGTGTAGAACAGAAGAAGCGAACAACAACAAGGGCCCGGAAATTGTATTCGCGTCTTTTGCAGCGTCCGGATGCATGCGTTTTTATGAACGATGAGACCTATGTAAAGGAGGACTCAAAAACCCTTCCAGGTCCACAATACTTTACTGCCGTCGTTGGGGAGGATGTGAGCGATGCGGACAGGTAGATTCAAGTGGAGAAACTCGGTCGAAAGGTACTGGTATGGCAAGCAATATGTTCCTGTGGTTTGAAGACAACCATTGTTTACACTACCGGAACTATAAATGCGGAAATCTATCGATCTGAGTGTCTCCAGAAGAGATTGTTGCCTTTATATAAGAAGCATAGTACACCTCCACTGTTTTGTCCGGATTTAGCATCGGCTCACTATGCCAAAACCACTCTCAATTGGCTTGCGGAAAAGGGTATAGATTTCGTTGAGAAAAATATCAATCCACCAAATTGCCCTCAGTTTCGACCCATCGAACGTTACTGGGCAATCGTGAAGAGGGTCTTCAAGAAAACTGGTAAGGCAGCTGGGAACATGCAGGAGTTCAAAAAAATTTTGGGCTCATGCGTCCAAAAAATGCGATGCAACACTTGTCCGGAACTTGATGAAGAGCATTCGATGCAAAGTTCGAAACTTCGTGAAGGAATAACTTAAATTTCATCCAGTCTTCATTATGTTCAAGTTTAACCTCGTACAATAAAGGATCAATTTTTTGTATGAATAAAATATCGGTTTTCAACATAATTTGAAAGAAAGTTTGTGGATAGCTTATTTTCGATACACTCCTTAGCCTTGAAGCAGACCCAGACAGAAGCATCCGTCTCGGTCGGAGAGTTTACCCTATCAATGGGAGCGGGAAGCTCCAAGCCGGCTAGGTAGTCCCCGGGCGAAACGGCACCTGGCGCTTCCAAGAAGTGTATCGTGTCGGAAGCCCCAGAAGAGAAAGGAACCTACGCGAACGTGGCGGTGGGGTCTGAGTGTTCATCCTCGCGACCAGCTTCGGCTGCCCGCAAAAAGAAAGGTCCCTGCGCTATGCCGAACGCGAAACGCGCAAAACCCAGCTCGCGTGTTGTCTCAAGCGCCTAAGGGGACCCAAGTGGCAGGGCCCCAACGACAACAGCCATAACTAGAACGGAAGCAGACGCTAGTGCTAGGAGGGGGACGAGTGACGACCCCAGGCGTGGCAGGGAAAGCCACTGAAATAAGGTCTGAAAAAAGGGGAATAAAACCAAAAAAGAAAAGGACAAGCGGCCCGCAAGCGTAACCGCGGAGAGGCCTCATCGTCAAGACCGAGGCGTCAAAGTACTCGGAGGTATTGAAAGCGATGCGCGGGGACGCTAAATTGGCAGGCTTAGGTGCCGATGTGCGGAGTATACGCCGTACCCGCACCGGCGAGATGCTCTTAGAGCTGAAAAAGGCGACAACGCTAAAGGGCCCGGCGTACAGAGACCTGGCAAGGCAGGCCTTAGGTGAGGGTGTGGAGGTGCGCGTCCTCGTCTCGCAGGTGACGATCCAGTGTAAAAACCTGGATGAGATCACCGAGGCAGACGAGATCTCCACTGCACTGAAGGAACAGGTTGCCATACATCTGCGGAAGGGCCCACTCGAGACCCAGATGGCAACCATGAGGGTAGCCACAGTCGACGTGGACGCGACGTTTAAAGTAGGTGGGATGTCTATATGCCCACTTAGCCTGCACCAGCTGCCGAATACAGGCTTCAGATGCCTACAGAGCGGGCACATGCCCTGGAAGTGCAAAGGCTCAGATCGGAGTAAAATGTGCAGAAGGTGTGGCAGCACTAGCCACAACGCGGGATTGCAAAGGCCTCCCCAAATGCTTGATGTACGCCGTGAAACCGGATGATAAGCACTTCATGGGTGGGTGGTGGTGGATACAAGTGCCCGGCTACTAAGGGTATTCCAACGAGCCAATCGTCATGGAGTTAACACAACTTACCTTGAACCATTGTGAGACCGCCCAGCAGCTACTGTGTCAGACAATTCGCGAGTCGGCATCGGATATCGCCATAATTTCCGACCCATACCGCATCCTAGCCGGCAACGGCAACTGGGTTGTGGACAGGTCCGATATGGCGACATTATGGACGACGGGCAAGTACCCGGTTTATGATGTTTTGTCTACCACAAACGAAGGCTTCGCGGATGTAAAAATGAATGGAGTGTTCTTCTGCAGCTGCTACGCACCGCCAAGATGGTCGATTGAACAGTTTTCCAATATGCTTGATCGGATGACAACTGAGCTAACTGGCCTAAACCCGTTGGTAATAGCGGGCGACTTCAGCGCTTGGGCCCCCAGGGGCCAGATTCTTCTGGAGGTCTTGGCTTGGCTCAATGTGGACCTAGCCAACGTGGGTACCAAGAGTACCTACCATAAAACGGAGCGGAATCGATCATCGATATACCATTTAGCTGTCTTGGGCTGTTTAGCAATTGGAGGGTGGATGATGGCTACACCCATAGCGACCACTTGGCGGGTTGTTATTGTATCGTCCACAATACAAGGCATCGTGCGGAAGGAGCAGTATACCTCCATTCGCCCGCAGATGGAGGACGTGCTACTTTGACGTAGAGACATTTAAAGAGGCGCTTGAGTGGGGAACGAAACCTACGTGAAACCTAGGAACCTTCCAGTGAACGACTCGTTATGGACACTTAACGAGCGTGCGATGCGACCATGCCGAGGAAGTCAAACCGAGGAATGGAAGATCGCCGGTGTATTGGTGGCTCCACCGAACATCCGTGCGTGACCACGTGTGCATTGACAACGGCACAACGGGGGCTGGTGACGAGGTGACGGTGACGAACGAGGAACTCATCGCGATAGCAAAGTCGCTAAAGGTGAACAAAGCGCCGGGACCGGATGCTATTCCGAACCTGGCTATCAAGACGGCTATCTTGCTGAATACCGAAATGTTCAGGGTGGTGATGCAAAAGTGTCTGGACGAGAGCGTCTTCCCGGACGCCTGGAAAATTCAGACCCTAGTGTTGCTACCAAAGACAGGGAAGCCACCAGAAGATCCAGATCGGCATATAGACCTATAGTCTGTTGGATACAGCGGGTGAGTGCTCGAGAGGGTAATCCTCAATAGACTGGACAACATACACGGAGGGTATAGGCGGTCTGTCTAATAATCAGTTTGGCTTCCGTAAAGGGAAGTCGACGGTGGATGCCATCCTGTCCGTCACCAAGATGGCTGTGGTGGTAATTCAGCGCAAGAGGCGAGAGTAGGATACTGTGCAGTGGTCACTCTTGACGTGAGAAATGCATTCAATAGCGCCAGTTGGGTGGCTATCGCCGACTCGCTCCAACGCCTTTAGGTTCCTGGGTACCTGTACAAGATTCTTGGAAGCTACTTCCAGCATCGCGTACTGGTATACAACACAGAGGTAGGCCATATCACCGCAGGCGTCCCACAATGTTCGATCCTGGGTCTGGTGTTATGGAGCACGATGTACAATGAGGTAATACGGATTGAGTTTCCGAACGGGTCGGGTTCGCGGACGATATCACCCTGTAGATATGGTGAATCCATCACGGAGTTGAATAATCGAAAATCGGAGCAACATGCGATGATCAGTGCTAGTTTGACACTTGTTGGATTGACTTGTTGTGTTCTGCATTTAGTTTCCCTTTTGAATAACTTGATTATAACCAATTGGTTATAGTGATGCTACAAACTGCCTAGATAAGACATCGTCATGTCAAAAGCAAGGCAGTGCATATTTTAAAAATCGGTAAATTGCGCTGTTTTTGTTATATTTGTGTTCGAAGATTAAGTCATTTGTTCTAGAAAAATATATGAGTAACTTATCAAATGTACATCTGTCCCAAGCTCGGTCCCAAGCTCAATAATGCGCCCCCAGAATGAACTCACACGAACAAACTCTCAAATATTCTGTCAAATAACACAGCAAATCAAAACAAAGGCACACATATGTAAATCAAGGTGCTGGCTTCAAGGTGTACTTCGGACCAGAGTCGTAGTAAGAGTTGGTGGTGCCCCTGGCACACCAAGAAAATAACGCCCCAACTCATATTGCTTTTTTGCATGTTTTCAGCTTGCTGAAGCTACGTTCACACGATGCCACTGTGACCTGAAGCGTCAAAAAAAATCGTAGAGTCATTTCAATGTTAGGATAAACATATTGTAGAGAATATCTAAGGAGACAGTTTAATATATCTAACGGATTAGAAGAGCTCAGGTCAAGCAACATCTCACTAATTTGCCGTTTAAAAACTTCTACTTTAGATACATGCTTTACTGTATCAATATCAGCCATAGATGTGAGTCCGTATCCTGTCAAAAATGAGAATTCCGATGCTATATCCGCCCTTAGTGCTCCACGCTGCTCCATTTGTTGCAGTATTTTGTCAAATATCGAGCTTACTTCCCACATTAACCTGTTTTCACTCGATAGAGGAGCTCAAATATCTGTGGTTTCATCGATTTTTCTCATTTTCCGCTGTCGTGTTACTTGGAAATCGTTGTCGATGCCAAGTTCAATGCATTTTTCTTTCGCATACTTTATTTCACGGCCAACTACATCAGTTTTCATTTCGTCGAATGATGTTTGCAAACCTCTGATTAGTTTACTGGACACGTCTAAGGTGATGGTTTTCGACTGTAGGGATTTGTTCACTTTGTCATTATTAATCAAGATTCCCTCCCATGTGTCAAGAAGACAAAGACACTTATGGTGAATCGCTGCTCCATGTATTTTGTCCTTTCTCTTATCTTGCTCTCGCAAACTCACCTTGCTATTTCAAATTGATAAATCTCGATTGTTTGTGAATAAACATCGAATCAAACTCTATCAGATTGCTCACAGCAAGTAAGCACAAACTGATGTGATTAAATTTTCAATATCTAGTACTGATTCTGAGTTAAAGGGTGTATTCGATAAAAATGGCACACAGAAAATCTTCTGTAACTTTTGAATCGTATGAGTAAATAACCTAGAAATTTGAGTAGATCTTATCCATAGTGTATTATTTACATCTGCCAAGTTTCATAGTTATACATTCAGTAGTTCCAGTCATGTCGTCGAAACAAGAAATTGTCCGTGAGAAAATTTTGTGCACTCACAATCAAAATCCAGGGGCGTCCCACCGGTGGATTGCTAAAAGGCTTGGAATTGCAAATACAACTGTGTCTCGTGTAATAAGAACCTTCAAGGAGCGTCTGAGTGTCCAAAGGAATGAAGGGAGTGGTCGTAAAAGTGGTCCAATGGACAGTAAAATGGCCAGGAAAGTCGTACAACAATTCAAGAACCGTCCAAACATGTCAATTCGAGATGTCGCTAAAAAGTCTAAGGTGTCAGTCGGTTTTGTGCAGAAAACCATGAAGCGTGCTGGGTTACATGTTTACAAAGTGCAAAAAGCGCCAAACCGGAATGAAAAACAAAACATCACTGCGAAAACCCGCGCCCGGAAACTTTACACGAAGCTGCTCACCAAATCCGGTTGCATCGTGATGGATGACGAAACATACGTCAAGGCCGACTTCCGTCAACTTCCTGGGCAAGAATATTTTGTTGCCAAGTCGAAGTTCGATGTTCCGGAGGATGTTCGAAAGAAGAAACTATCGAAATTTGCAAAGAAGTTTCTAATCTGGCAGGCGATTTGCGGATGTGGTGAAATAAGTGCTCCCTTCATCACTTCCGGAACAATAAACGGTGCGATTCACACGGAAGAGTGCCTTAGAAGCGTCTCTTGCCATTCATTAAGAAGCACAAAGGATCAACTCTGTTTTGGCCTGATCTAGCATCCTGCCACTACGCTCGAAACGTATTGGAGTGGTACCGAGCCAAGGAGTCAATTTTGTGCCAAAGGATATGAACCAACCAAATTCACCGGAACTTCGTCCAATTGAAAAATTCTGGGCAATTATGAAAACGGAACTTCGCAAACATCCCAAAACTATAAAAACAGAGCTAGAATTGAAGAAAATTTGGGTAAAAACAACAAAAACACTGGGAAAATCGGTTGTACAAAATTTGATGGGTGGAGTGAAAAGGAAGGTGCGGGCAATCGGGATGGGAGACGAAATTGAATAAAACAAATGTTGTAAATCAAAACTCATTAGTAGTTCTTCATTCCCTGAAAATTTCAAGAAAATCCGATAATCAGTTTAATTTTGATGAGTATATATGAGTGTGACATTTTTATCGAATACACCCTTTATATCAATTTTAAATGTTGGGGCAATGACTGTCATCAAGAATGATTCAGCAAAAGCCCTTGACATTAATTTGTTTTAAGAGAACTTGGGCACCGTGCACCGTTGCACTATTATATTTGGTTGGCTCCGTTAAGTCGGTCAGAATGTTAAACATGGAACAAATTGACACGGCTTGTCGTTTAAACGACCATCTTGCATCAGAATGTCCTTTCAATGATATTCACACTACGGTGCATGCGTAGTTATATAGAAGAGCGCTGCAGGTAATGAGCCAAGTAGCTTGGACAAAGAAAAGGCGCGAAAATTGAAGGAGCAAATTAGCGTACCTTTCGAAGTTAGCATGGTATGTACATCAGTACACTGTTAATTTCTGTACTATTAATTTTTGAAAGTGAATTAAATAAATTTGTGCAAAAGTTTGTCACTACAAAATTTTGGATTTGAGCGCCCCTGTGCCTTGGCTGGGCCTGCGCCACTTTCGCCACCGCTTCACTACGTCTCTGCTTCGGACCAAGGGGTTCTACAACAGTGAAACAATTTCAAACCGCTAGTTGCATATTGATTGTTGATATAGCCTTCCTATCACTTGACAACCGATTTTCTCTGCCATGAGATGAATATCTTAAACACCCAACCAAGTACCAGGGGAAGAGAATGTGCCAGTGATGGGCCTCTCCTAGAGGCCTGCGTTCGCTACGGAATCAAAGTTCTCTCAGCCGGATTAAAATTCTGCAAGACACACAATCGGATATCAGATTACCTCAGGGTAAAAGACAGTTTCCACTTGCCAGGTCAGAGCCGAACCAGCCACAAGCTGAAAGACTCTTTTAAAAAGAAACTAAAACCAACTAACCTTTTCACTTGCCAGCAACTATGGTTAAATTTCTGAAAACTCTGTACACAGATAAAAAGAAACACTGAATTTTCTGCGTTATCTAATGCACATTAAGAAAATGCTAGATTTGGCTGAAAATAATGGGATATTTCATGAAAATTTCAGCCAGTTAACGCCTGAATCTAGCTTGTTCTATGAAAGATTGGAAATATTGTTGTATGGCGCATGAAAGATTGCAAACAATTTCATTGGTGAAGCCTACTTGGGCTTGGAATTAAACGAGAGGAAATTTTACGCGCTTGCTAAAATTAATTATTTTTTCGTGTGTATGAAAATCAATCTCAAGGGGAGTTCCTTCATCATACTTTCAGGGACACCCTATACACACGAAGATTAAAAACTGCCTCTTTGTCTACAAACGGAAGGTATAATTTAATGTTATTGTTCTAAAATAAAACGAACTCTAAATCAATTCCAATTGAGTGCTTAGTCCTATCATCTCACCATTTGATCCCCACACTGGCCGAAAATAGCCGTCATAACCGTCACACTGTGGTCGGATAGCATTGTTTCATCTTTTGCCGATTGTTCAACTCCCCAACCGATATCCATCGCCTACTTTAAATTTCCTACCGTAAAATTTCCGGACACTTACTGACTCTCCCACGAGTAGCGAAACGGAACTTTTCGATCAACTCGTCCAATCACCCGGGTTCCTGATTTCATTATTATCTTCTGGAGCGGTCCGACAGCCGAAATACTGCATTGCTCTTATTGAATTGGTGCGGAAAAACTTTCCTCCTTTCTCACCTGATCAAAATCGGCGCCCGTAAAAGATGGGAAAAAGAGCCCGCGGTCCGCACTCTGCACACTATACAGATATCGGTAGGTAGTCCCTCCCCCTTCCATCGCTCAGCTCAAAGAGGGTGTGGAAACATCATAATTTAGATGCTTTCAAACAACGACTACACACTGCCAACAGGAAATAGAGTTAGATAGTTTAGATTAGCTGGCAAATTTATGATTACAGGGGCCCATTCTGTGTTCGAAGCTGCTCTTCCCCATCGCCATTCGCGGGATCAGATTCAAAATTAGAAAAGAAAAAAAATAAACTAAAGCGTAAAACAACAGAAATAACAGAGTTAATCCGCGTTACCGCGTGGTTTCGGTCCGGGTGCGGAGAGCACCCAAAACTTCCTTCCCCGCGCAAATTTATTAGCATCAAAATCGAATTAAAAGAAAAAGCTCAGCCAGTTTGCGCCCGAAAATGGAAGGGGCGAAAGAAGTTGCACCGAACCGGGCGCGGAAAAAGTGCCGTTTGTAACACTCCATTAATTTAGCGTGTT
>JASCZW010019475.1:0-13700 GCA_034211315.2 Aedes japonicus
CATGGACCTTCTTCCAGATACCTACTAAAGATATTTATAATTGGGTCTTCGGCTTGGACGAAATGTCTCTACAGGTCTGACTCGAAGGAAAACCAATGCTTCAACGTCTACCTTGCGTAGTGGTAAATTTCCTCTCAACTGGCGAACCGGGAAATAATAGTGCCAACTTGTTCCAACTCAGGACCGGCAACTTTCTGACCTATCACACTGACCAACTGTATCGCGAAGGTGTTCGAGCGTATCGTGAACCCTCTGAGATCAACGACTGAGCTGGATAAGAGACAACAAGCTTTTGAGCTGGGAAGGTGTCGACACATAGTTGGCAGAGTTGGATAGAACACTGCCCAAACGGAACGAACTACCGCCCAATAGCATCACTCGATCTGTCGTAAGCGTACGACCAAACTTGGAGGCACGACATGCTGCGCAAGCTAAAAATTCAGATTGGAGAGTGTATGTTCAACAACATTGAACAGATTTTTCGCCGATTGAGGTCGTTCCGAATAAACGTTGAAGAGCACTTATCGCGTGAAGTGCTATTGGAGAACGTAGTTTCTCAAGGGTAAGTACTCTCGGTCCAGCCGTTCTTTACAGTGGTACTGCAAACTATCACCGTTCTCCTATATGCGGACGACATATTGCTGGTGGTTCGAAAAAATAAGGAGCGGCCTTTTTACCGCAATGTACAAACTGCGGTGAAAGCTATCAAACAAATGGTCTAAAAGCGCCAGATTTAAAATTTCCACTGCAATTCTATAAAAGCCCCAACGCCCGTCGGGAACAACAGCGACATCTTCATCGACATCTTCATCGACCGAGTAGCTTTACCGAAGACGAATAGGATAAAAGTTATCGGTGTCACTCTCGATCGGTCACTGTCTTTCAAACTACATTGCAAAGCTGTTAAATCAACATGTATCAACATTTTTTTGGCTCAGTCAGTACTAGCACATCGGTCCCAAGCTCGACCCAGGCAAGCAATAATGCGCCCTAATAATGAACTCACGAACACACTCTCAATGGTTCTGTCAAAATAACACAGATAATCAAAACAGAGGCGCAAATATGTACAGCAAGGTGCTGGCTTCAAGATGTACTTCGGACCAGGGGTTCTACAACAGTGAACCAGTTCCAAATCGCTAGTTGATTATTCTAGGGTTTTTTTTCATTAGGCGAATCTACAATTGAGAGATTCTCTCCGAGCTCACTCTCTTTCATTCATAAACCAATCACCTTTACGTTTTTCATTCTACTATTTGTAGAGTATGCTAGCCAGCACTGTTGTGTTTCGATTCTGTACTAAAGAATGCCTCGTAAGTTTTATAATGGCGCTGTAATGAATGAAAGAGAGCGAGCCCGGAGAATCTCTCAATTGTAGATACGCCCTAATGAAAAAACTCTAGTATTGATTGTTGCCACTACTCTAAGGAGGTACAAGAATGGAGATGCTGCAAACATGTTGCATGTTGATTCCGTCGCCAAAGGAGATTAATCCTCCGAGTTGCCCTGAGTTCAAGACCGATCTAAAAATATTGGCCAATTGTCCAAGCGCAAACTTTTAGGATGCGGCAAAGAAGTGACAAATTAACAAAAAATGCATCTAAAGTGTAAAAGTTCACAGGTATACTGTCATCAGCGGCTGTACAGATCATGGGTGGCATCGATGACAATTAAAAGTAAAATGTAATAAATTGTTATACACTGATAGGCAAAATAAAGTGCCCACGTCATCGTTTTTCAATTTCTCTCATTTACTTGGTTCAAATTAAAGTAAACACACTGTATTTTTTTATTATCTTATTTTTTATATTCTTTTAAGTTTCACTTATGGAATACTGCAAAAAAGGAGTTTTACTTAAAGAAAAAAATCTATATGTGTTGAAAAAAAACAGTGACAAAATAAAGTGCTCACTTCATTTAGGCTACAGAAAACATAAATTAAAGCAGAATAAAAGCATTTCAATAATTGATGTGTCCTCTTTTGGCCTTCAGGACCTCCTGCAGGCGCTTCCGAAATGCTCTCGACCAGGTTCTTTAGGTGCTGTGGATCTAGCTCTTCCCAGGTGCGCTCAGGGCTTCAAAGTAGTTATTTTTATTGGAAACACCAGTTTTGTCAACCCTGGCATCGAGAATCGCCCACAAATTCTCGATGGGCTTGAGGTCCGGGCTTCGTGGAGGCCATTCCAGCGGTTTGATCCGACAAGACCGGAAGAAAGACTTGGTCTTCTTGGCAGTATGCTTCGGGTCGTTGTCCTGCTGGAATACGAACTTCTCTTCAAGGCCCGTCTGGATCAGCGAAACCACCAGATTTTCTCGCAGGATGTTGATGTAAGAATCTGCCGTCATTATCCCGTCGATTTTCACAATGCTTCCCACTCCACCCCACGAAAAACACCGCCACCAGACCATCACATTTCCACCTCCATGCTTCATCGTGCCTTGGATGTGACGCTGCTGAAGCTCTCTCCCGATCTGCACCAACACGAACCCGCCGCTTTCGGTTAAACAGCTCGAATTTTGATTCGTCCGTCCAGAGAACCGTTTTCCAGAACTCTAGGGGCTTATCAACATGCTCCTTAACAAACTTAAGCCGTTTGGCTTTGTTTGCCTGCTGATAAATGTGCGCTTCCGGGCAAGTTTGCTATTCAACCTGTGCTACGAGACGGCGACGAACAGTTCGACCGAAAACTGATAACTGAAGGGTTTCTGGATCTCGCGGACCGTTACCTTCGGGTTCTTCTTGACTTCGCGCATGATCTTGGTGTCCGTTCTCGCATCCGTTTTCCGCTTCCTGCGTCTGCCAGGGCGATCCACCACTGATCCAAACGTTTTAAGCTTCAGAAAAACTTCGCCAAACCGCTGCCTAACTGATACTGTACTTTAGCGACAGCCGGTGCGATTCACCGTTTTGCACATCACAAACGACCAATTTTCGGATACACAAAGGAATTGCTTTCGGTTGAGCCGTTTGCTTCAAAACATGTCAAAATATCAAAACATAAACAATCGAGGGGTCTTCCAATGGAAACTTATGGAAAACATATCGATTTTTGAATGGACACTTTATTTTGTCACTGTTTTTTTCAACACAAATTGATTTTATTTTTCTTTAAGTAAAACTCCTTATTATTCAGTATTCCATAAGCTGAAACTTAAAAGAATATAAAAAATAAAATAAGAAAAAAACTACACTGTGTTTACTTTAATTTGAACCAAGTAAATGAGAGAAATTGAAAAAACGATGAGGTGGGCACTTTATTTTGCATATCAGTGTATATCGTTTGGAAAGCTGAATAACATACCCTTTTGTTTGACGTTTTTATCAACCGTGTATGATGTTCAATTATTGAGTTATAATTACTTCAATGCGTCCAAATTTACTTGAATCGGGCTTTATCCGTTAATTATAAAAGTGCGCTAAAGACTTTTCATTGTAGAACAACATTCGATACTGACACCCGCCACGGTATAATATCACAATATTCTTCACGAAGCTCGATCACCTGGCCACACAATCGTTGGATCTACATTAAAGTTGACACGGGAACCCACGTAGTCTTCATTAGATACAAAAAAGAGAAATGAATAGTTGAACGGAATTCCCTGTTTGGCGTGCAGAGTAAAAAAACGTAAAATGGTCGTTGGGAGCATCGAGTCTAAGAAGTTGAAATGATGCTCCATTTCTCCTTAAAAATTAACTAAAGTCCTAGCCCTATATGGCTTAGGGTTTTAGTGCCGCTCTCTGAAAAGAGAAGATTGCCTGAAAGTAGAAGAACGGGTGACGATAGAATACGTATCTGATTTCTTGGATTGCTGCAACAACATTGCGTCACTATATTATTGCATTTTAAATCGCTTTATTGACGTATAAGGAGTACTCAAACCTTACATAAAATATCAAGGGAAAGTTGCCAAGGATTCGCTACACTAGAGTGTACAATAATACTCCATCACTGCCCACAGGATTGGAGTAGGGTGGAAAAATTGTTGATATTTAAGGCTGTAGGAAGAATGTCTTTGTTAAATCAAATGCCTTTCAATAAATTGTAAATGGGATCTGTCAAAATACCTATATAGTTAAAATAGCTGATGCGGATATGCCGTAATGTTTTCGTTCTATTGCGTTTGAGTAGAAGCAGGTGACTATTGGACCACGGTGACTTTGGGCATAGAGATACATGATTGGGAAAAATATCGTGAAGTAACGTGGTTGAAATAGATCACACCATCGTCAACAAAACTGGAACCGATTGATTTATAATCAATTTAAAAAAACGAACGTCTTACATCTGAGAAATGCTGGCTGGTCAGTGTCAAGACCGAATAGCTTCCGCAAAATTGCAACTTAGTCCCTAAATCGCACATTTCTATTCGAAACTTCCTTATCTTGAGTTAAGCCAAAGAATGAAAATTATTGACTCGTTGATTGAAAGGGGGCTTGACTTGCCGAAATGTGTCATCCGATGCTTTTCATTATGGCAGAAACGGTTAATGATCAGCTCAAAACTGCATTGCAAAGTCATTCCGAACTATGCGTTGTAGATGATAGAACGGTTGAAAGTGGTGGCCCAGCTGAATTCAACTCCACACGACTAGATTTTTCGTAAAAGAGTATTGTAAGTGTGACTCTCTAATTGGTTGGGTGAGTTACAGCGAAAACTGACGGGAGCTATATCAACTGTTCTAGTGTTTGTCACCACAAAGCAAATTCAACAAATATCTGCACATTTTGGAATCGCTCGTCCTACCAAGTTTCGTTAAAATAATCATATCCAATTCACATTTAAAGTCACCAATTATTATAATTGAAAAAAAAACTCAATCTACTCAGAAGCCCTTCATGGGGACTCTGTTCAAAAATGTAAAGCCAATTCTTTGAAGTTCATTATAAATCAAAGATACATAGCCGCACGCCAACGAAACCTTCATTTCACTCTTCACATCCGAACCAATTCTGCCAGCGATCAACAAACATCTTGGCCTTAATGGCTTTGGTTAGTCTTATATACAGCCGGTTATCTAAAAAAAGTTAAGTCTACAAACTTGAACAAAGGTCCGGGGCGACTAAAGAGAACTGGTATGAAGAAATCGACTGTGTTGAGTGAATTAGAGGTTTCCAATAGGCGAGATGTATTGCGTATTTGTGTTTGTAGGCCTGTTTAGTGAGCGGTCGAAAGTCTGGCCATCACTTTGATACCTATGTCTGAGTTAATGCCTGAAAGACTCAAAAAAGGTTACGATCGATCCCAAGCTGTCACTGAACAAGCCTTCCATGGCTACAATTGAACTTAATGTGCTGAGAGTAGGAATAGAAATCTAACGATTACTGTCTGCCAGTTATGGCCAAAATGTTCCTGCATCCATTGTGACTGTATAAAACTTTGATCCGAGAGAGAGAGGTTACAGGGGTCCGAGAGAAAGAGGTTACAAAAGTCTTTCGCAACTCTCCATTTTGAGAACGCAAGCATTCTGAAGCTATTTTTATGTACAATAAGATTCGCTGCAATACATACTCTCTGCGGATATCGTCGAGAAAGTACTAGAACTTTCAATCAAGCAAAGGGGCAATACTTGATCGACGCGTATATTATTATATTCACTACTAAATCTTAGAAACAAATTACCTACAGGGTAGTTTGGAGTAATCATGTGACGTGAAATTATAGCTTCCATGTTGGAAAAAAAACTGTTCGGTAAACCTTTGTTGGTGCAATCAAAGAAATGTGATAAATTTTCTCTCACCACCCGTTTTTATATTCTCAGACAATCTTCTCTTTTCAGTGAGCGAGAAATGGCGTTATAACCATAAGCCATATTGGGCTAGGAATATAGTTAATGCTAAGGCCCCAACCATTTGAAGAGACATGAGGCACCACTTACCCTTCTTAGACACGATGCTCCCAACGACCGTTTTTAATAATTTTTTGTTTTGTACACCAAACAGGGCATTCTGTTTAACTAGGGACTGTTCATAAACCACGTAGACCGAAATTCGACACTTTCCAACCCCCTCCCCATCGTAGACTTTCGTAGACTTTTTTACAACCCCCCCCCCTAAGTCTTCGTAGACTTTATCAAAAACAAAATATTTTTTAATTTATGGACAATGGAGAAACGGTTTATAAAATAAAACTCATACAATCAGGTTATTCAGTTATTCATTTTTATTTTGTTTCATAAAAATTTGGCATAAATAAACAATAACAACAATCAATTATGCAAATGCTAAAGATGCCCACACCATGGCTGCTTGAACCAATAATTAAAGTTCATCAGCGGAAGTTCCCTAGTAGCACACATGTTGCCATTCAGTTGAGAAGACATAAATGTGCTTTTGTTAGTCATAATCATGTTGCTTCAACTATTTATGATCATGGTGTGCTACTAGGACAAGTTACGAAAATACCTAAAAGGGATTTGAGCGACTTCGATGGGAGATGAACCAGCCCAGAGCTGAAAATCTCGATAATAAAGGAAGAAAAAGAGATGTGTTGCTTGGGTGGTTGAAATCATAAACTTACTATTGTGTTGATACCATGCATTCGATCTATCGATGTTGTAAAAAACGAATAGAGAAACACAACCAACACGCTCAAATTACTGTCTCTTGTTATCTCTTTTTTTCCTCTCGAAAAGATAATTAAAGACAGTAATTTTAGCGTGTAGCATTAAACCCCGTTCACATTGCAACCTACATTAAGTGATCTTGATATCAAATGCCGCGCAAATTATTTTTGGTGAAAACTAAAGCCTGTCAACGTTAACTTCGGACACTTTTATTTCTGTGTAGATTTTGAATTATTTCACGGATCGCTGAAACGTTTCACTCATGTAACAGCTGAAATTCTCCACATTATTTCGTGGTACAACATGTTAACATTCTTGTTACATTCAGTAAAATGGCGTGGAATCAAGTGGACACGCATTTTTAACGAACGGCACCGAAACACGAATTTATCGGTACGCGATCCTGCTAAGAAACTAAAATTCCCAAAAGTACCGTGTTTTGTGTATGCAAATCATTTGGTCAGCACTTGACTGTGGATCGGAAGGTTGGAAGTGGAACAAATCGAAAAGTATCCTTCCGATATATGGACAAGAAGGTGGTAGCCATTATTGAAAAAAAAATCGGATCTTTCTGTGCGAAATGTGGCGGGGAAGTCAAAATCATAAGTAAAACAAGTGAAGCAGGGGCAAAGACTGAAGGCATACAAAGTGAAAGAGATGCCCTACTGTGTTGTCATTCAAAATTTCCCTGCACAAAGTCGTGCTACGGTGCTTGACACCAATTTTTTGCAAAAAATTTCTTGTATCAAAATGGATGAGGAAACATACGTACTCGAAGACTTTAAACAGCTTCCGGGTTTGGCTTTTTATACGCCGTTGGCAAGTATTTCCGGACAAAGAAGGTGTCCAATTTCTCGAAGAAGAATCTGATGTGACAGGCCATATGCAGTTGTGGTTGAAAATCTAAAAGTTTCGTCTCTACCGACACTATCAATAAGGATGTGTACGAGAAAGAATGTCTGCAAAAGCGGTTGCTACAGTTTATCAGAAGCCACGACTCTCCAGTCTGTTTTGTCACTATGCGAAATCCGTCCTGAAATGGTATAAGGTCAAATACGTGCCAAAAACAGCCAATCCACCAAACTGTCCAGAACTTCGCCTAATAGTGAAGTATTGGGCTCTAGTTAAGCAGAAACTCTTCGAAACTAAGAAGAATGTGAATGGCACCAACGATTTCAATCAAAGATGAAGAATCGTCAAAGCGGGCGTTTCCGAGGATATTGTCCGGAGCCTGATCGCGGGTGTACTACAGAAAGTTCGAGAATTTAACAGAAAGAAGGATTAACATCTTAATCAACTGTTTCTAATGTAGATTTAAATCTATTATTGTGAAATATCGGTATCTTTGAATAATGTGTAAATTTTGTTTTGCTACCATTATTTTGGTGTCCGAAATTTAACGTAGACAGTCTTTAGATGTATAGATGCTAGTATGAAGATAGTCTATATCTCGTTATATAGGTTGTAGCGTGAACGGGATGTTATGCTCCATTATTTTCCATTATTTAATTAGCTGCCGTATTATACTGATTTGATGTATTGCATCAATTTTTACAAAGTTCAGGGCTCGAAACTGTGTGCAGCTCTGAGCAAACTTCTTGAAATTGGAATATGTCAACATTTAAGCTCAATCCAGGATATAGATAACCAAGATTCATAGAATAAATAAATTAAATTAAGAACGCAACCAGTAGGATCCACAATTTGTACGTTTATTCGTATCATTAATATGATTTTAATTTCAAACATCGATGTAACTTTGGTTTTATACTTAGAATATGTTAGAAAGAAAGCAAGTTTATGTTTGCGGCCAATATAAACTAATTTTATGTTTGGATTTACCTGGAATAAGTTTGTTATGACGGTATTTTTCTCTGCGTTTTGTAGAGAGAAAAAAAGGTCTACGTAGACTTTTGGTATATCCCCCACTCCCCCATCTTAGACAAACGTAGACTTTCTCGAAACCCCTCCCCCCCCCTCTTAATTGTCTACGTGGTTTATGAACAGCCCCCTATTCTCTCCAACTATTCATTACACCTTTCTTTTGATATCTACTGAAGGCTACGTGGTCTCAGTGTTTTCTTAAGGTAGATACCAAATCCTCCCTATCACCAACGCGTTGTACGGCCGTGGCCAGGTGAGCGATCGAGGAGTGTCTTCGTGGAGATTTTTGCGTGAAGCAACGTATCAGAAACTGATCTCGTTTCATGGTGGCATGCAATGTCTTCAACGAATTATTCCTCATCGTAGCTCCATCCACGAGGTGTGCAAACGTCAATGCTAATGCTGCTAAGCGCTAATGCTAATTCTCTGGAATCGTTCGTCCAACCAATTTTCGCCAAATCGAATCGCACCTAATTCCACATTTAAATCGCCAACCTTCATCACACCAGAAAAAATCAATCCACTCAAAGTCCTTCAGGGATTTCGAATCCAAAATTTAAATCCAATTCTTCTTGAGTTCATTATAAATCAAGAGACGAACCAGCCTTTCTGGCTGAAAGCGCCCGGCTAAAATAAAGCGACATCTAATCTGTATCTTCATTACAAATCCGAGACGCTTATCCGCAAGCCAATGGAACCTCAAATCCACCTCCTCAGCCAGAACAAATTCTGCCTGCAACCAACAGCCATTGGCTTTTTCGTTAGTATGGCTTATAAAACAGATGGCTTTCTAAAAAAGCTAATCTCAATCTCAATCTATCTCAATCTCATACTAACGGCAGCCAATTTTTTGAAAGCATCCTGAAAATGATGCTTTCATGAATACCATCATTTTCTTGCTTCATCGTCAGGCCAGCCAACTGCGTGCATGTGTGCCGCAGAGAAGAGGCTTCTACAGCAGAGCGATTCCAGAAAGATCTAAAACGCTTTTGCTTACCTCCGGAATCAAGGACAGGAAGAAAGCGTGGACCTCCCGTACCAAACGCTTCCATGTTGAGTTATATGCAGTGGATAATTTGTACCTTATCGTTGGGGAGCATAGATGTTGAAAGATTAGTTTACGTCTTATCAGGGATGAATCCCTTGGTATTTTGAATCCAGTGCGTATGCAATAATTAAGCAATGTTATAGCTGCCGCTAATACCCGGTCCATGAGGCGACTAAAACTTACGATACGGAGCAAATGCGAAGCTGAAAATATGGCACCAGTATTGTGAAGGAATATAATATAAAATGAAATAATATGTACTATCTGCACGTTTGATTCCATGATGATCCAAAAGTATCAAAACCATGGTTAAAGAACAGAACACTTACATTTTTCAGCAGAAAGACTTCAGCATGCCATTCACCGCGCTGCCTACATTGCGTCAGGGACTGCCTTGCAGCAGGGCTGCCGAGCACAGCGCTTCACTTCAGCCGCTGGTGAACAGACCTCCTGGTGACAGATGCCTGGCACGCACCTCCTCAATCTAGCTGGAAGTCAGAAGGACAACAGTGCCTGCGTCAGCACCACCAGCTAAGTTCGCAACCCTTACCTCCAAGGGTTTCGGTCATCTGCTGACCGTGGAAGCAGCTTATGGTGAATCCCAGAGATCTAGAGCCAGCCAGGGGACGCACGCTCCATCATAGTTGTTTTGATCACCATTTTGCAGCCCTGGATGCGTTCCTTCTTTCTTCCTCCTGAAAAGCCACAGGCTTCGGTAGTGCAGCGACAGTAATGAGATGCGAAAATCGCCATTCTGCTCGTCACCCGAAATCAAAGAAGTTCCTGTTCAGCAGACCGCTTCATGCGTTAGTTGTCGCTGCACGACCATCGTTGAGCATAAATAACCGGCTTGACTGTAACTTCCAACCTTACAACCTTACCGCGGACGAATTGCCCTGAACATCGTCATAATGTTGTCACTCCGGCGTGCGGTTGGCATTCGCAACCGTGCTCACGGGAATAACAGAGCATTCCATAATATTCTCCCGCAAAAGTGAACTGATTATTGTAGCAAAATCATAGGACGCAGCTTTGTTTGTATTTTCCGCCGTAAAACCCGCTTGACTTTCACTCAAAGTGTTTCCAGCGTTCGAAGGTTCACCGACGGCCAGTCGACTCGGCTTCTGGAAGTGTAGGATTTGACCCGGCGGTATCTTTACCGCCACTCCAACGGGAACTGTTCGAACTGAGCTCGATGGTCTACCGGAATCACCGCATTCTTTCGACTCCGCTGGATAGTCCCGTAACGCTTCTTCACGCACGACGCGGCCGCCAGTGCCGCAGGCACTGACGGAATGTTCGTACTGCTGTGGCAATGGTTCGTCACCGGGTTGATCCTTCTGAAGAAGTTTCCGTACGCCCACCTAATTGTGTAATTCGATTAATTCATCCGGCGTTGAATGGCGACCTTTTCACACAGTTCAACCCGGTTTCGAGTTCTCGTAAGGCAGCATGAGGTTCATCATTCCTGTGATACCCGGAACTGTTTTCGGTTCGATCGACGCAGGAATTGAAACCATTGTTGCGCAGCTGAAGGGAGTGCCGTGATCAGGTCTTCGATCGACGCCTGACGACGTTCGAAGCCGATGCAGAGGAGTTGCCGCTTGGCGGCTGGCACCACTTCCGCATGATTCCTTCCCCGCCAAGCGTTTGGTCGATATACCTGCCGTTCGTCCAGTCAGAAGTCGTTGCTGTTCTATCGCAGACACGAGCGGCGTCCAGTTGCCGTTTGCCCAACCAATTGATCGAGTATTACCGAGAACCTGATGCGCCAGTACGGCTGCATCCAGATCGTCCGATAAGCAGCGTTGTCGCTTCGATACGCGCACAGTTTAATAGCACCCACGAGCGATCTGCATACCGCTTTTCTCCGCCGCACGAGAAATGTCGCCACACGTCGCATTGGTCACACTGAACCATTTTCTGCCAGCGTCCTGGTCGTGCGCCGCAAGATTGGCTCCTGGCGTCCTCCAGAAATATTACCATTCCGTCCGCGTCGGTCATACTGCCAATCGCATTGCACGATTTATCGGCGTAGAATGTTGGGTGCCAAAAGTTGCCGTTTTGACAGTAGAATGTGTCGAATCCGCTTTCTAAAAACTGGTTTTCAAAAAGTTAAGTCTACAAACTCCGACAAACGTCCGAGACGGCCATAGAGCACTTGGTAGGGTTTGTGGGCCTATTAAGCAGCATGTCGAAAGTATGTCCATCTCCTTACGCTCTTCCAAGTTAATGCCTAAAAGACTCAAGAAAGGTGCCATGATCCATTCCAAGCTCTCATGAATGTTTTCCCATTAGAACAAAGAAAATTAGTATCTTCCATTTAATTCAACTACCTTTAGCTCATCTTCGACAGATACGCGTATTTCGTCTGCAACGTACCAGACTTCTTCGAGCGTCTCGCACTCAATAACTCGACTTAAAGTAAACCTTCGCCATACGCCGCGTACATACTTTCTTCTAACATATAAGCGTTACCTATCATTATGTTGTTTACCTATACTGGTTATTATTTTGTTATACTATCCTGAGTCAAAAACAAGTACTTACATTCACCTCACTTTTTTTCATCTATACCTGCAACCTACTGGTTGTAGCAGTGTACCGCTTTCCTGTCGGGTTTGATGTCGTTTGCAGCAAGCTGAAGAGCCGCAACCGTTGCTCGGTATTGCTGCCGAGGAGCCTGTGCTCGTTGTTTGTTTGCTTCTGCTTTCAGCACGTCTAATTTCCAGGTGATGTCAGTCCTGTAATATTGTGATGTCATTTGTCGTTACTAATTTCACCAAGAAGATTGTGCCTGCGACTGTTGACTGAATATGTGAAATTCTTTTTCTGTTCTGTTTAAGTCAGCCCGGTCAATTTCTGCCAGATGCACCTTGAACCTTGTTGCCAAGGTTCTCTTTGACCTACATATATTTTGCCAGTAGTATGAGAATGATTCTGCATACACCCTCGTTTGCCTAATGCTCCACGAACTGTATTCAACATCTGATGCTAATTGCTGTGCCTACTAGAAACCAAGTCAGTCAAATTGTTTGCTGAAGCTAAAAATGTTCATCGAAGGGACGGATATGTCACGCAGGGTTCAGGGGAGGTCTGAGAGGCTGTTGAGGTCGAAGCAACACAAACTTGTATTAAACAAGTTTAAAGTACCAGAATGAAATAAATATAATAATTTTATTTCATACTTTAATATGACCTCAAAAGCGCAAAAGTGCAGCCTATACATAAATAAAAAAACGACTAGTACAAAAAATAAAATATCGTTAAGAAGGGATTTTAACATCATCCTGGTTGATAGGTTTGTAGCTTTTGCCAAGCCAATCAGATTGTTGAAAAGTAACCTACAAAGATATGTTTCAGAGGTGAAACGCAATGTTCATCGCGGTGAGGAAAATACGTTTTTCGTACCGCGTTGATGTAATAAAATTAACAGCAGAGATCGCTCAAAAAATTTTGTCATGCTGGCATGATAAATGTGGAAAATATGCTTTAAGAAATAATAATAATAGGAACGTTGGAGCAGGAAAAGATTGTTTATCGAACGTTTGACGATGAGGTAGATTTCGAGAATCAAATCATTCAAATCGACACAGTTTTGTAATAATGTGTTTGATAATGCAGCCATTACAAACATATAAAATTATTTTGGTGATGCTTCGCCACGGTGATTTCCTGCGAAGATATTTTTCTTTTTGCTGATACATCGCCGGAATTGTCCTCTTTTCGTACCATTGAGTCTGGCATGAAGATAAGTATCTTTATTTTTCCAGTTTTGCTGAGATAGTATCACATCCAGTGGACGCAAAAAAGCGCCACTTGTGTCAAGAAAAGAGTGGTTTACGGTATGGGATGACTTTGTGTTTGGTGAGTTTTCTGAAGATTTCAAACTTGAAAGGAGATGGCGACAAATACTCTCTTTACTTAGCTGTTCGAGGGAACGTGCTTACCATCCTTTTCTTGCCTTTCCTTACATAAACTTAATGTCTTTGTGGAGATTGTTAAGATTTTGGTTAATATGGAGAGATCGTCTTTTCACGACGGCATAAAGATGCCGTTTATTACTCCGTCAACGAGTTGGGAGTAATCTTTTCTGCTTTTAGGATTGTTTCCAAATTCAAGCATAGAAACAAAAGTACCACGAATATGAAAAAGGGACTGTGAACCAGTTCCCTGATTACGTGGAGTACATGTAAATTGA
>JASCZW010019476.1:0-13699 GCA_034211315.2 Aedes japonicus
CACCGACTCTACACATGCAAGTGTGTATACACACTCATTTTTTTCGCTGGAAATCAGAAAAATTTTGCTTCGAGCTTTGAAACCAGCAGTCTATCCCAACAAAATAAATTTTACTGTAATTCCAGCAAAAAAAAAAATCAGCAAATTTGCTTGTGATTTTCTGTACGATCACCAAACCAACTATCTCCGTAATTTGCTGAAATTTCAGCGCAACGTTTACTAAAAAAGTGTTGAATAAAAAAAATAAAAATAAAGCTGAGGCAACTTCTTCGGACATGCTAATATGTATTAATGCATTCAAGATAATAAAGTTATTTAATCTTTGCTTGCATTCACAATCTACGATACATGTCTGAGGAATATATCTCAGAATCCATCAAATTTTATTCTAGGAAAAAAACATTATCGGTTTACTTCCACTAAATCCTCCATTTTCTCGTTTTGAAAATATCAACCTACAAAAATGAAACAGTTCTTCGAAATCATAGCTTTCTATGTTTAATGTTTAATGATCTTATGCAGATTCAGATCCATTTGTTCAATGCCTTTTCAATGAAACCAAGAACTTACAACTGGAAATAAGCAAAATGCTGCTTGTCAAATCAATACAACTTTCCGTCGTTGATGCGCGACTTATAGTTGACTGGTAGACAGGGTTACTGGGATTTCGGTTACATTTTTGACATTTGCTGTTTTTCAGTTATTGGTGAAACCGATTGCCGGATTTCAGCAAAAAAGAAATTTGCTGGTTAACAATCAGTAAATCATTTTGCTGGAATGAAAATAAATTATCAAAATTGGAAGTGATGCCCTTCTGTTATTTGTATTTAGACTGAAATAGTTCAAAATTCTATTTTTGTAGACAACACTTGTTTTTAATTTTAGAACGTTGCGCTTGATAAAATTAACCATGATTGCTGTACAGTTGACTATAACTATCATGACATTTACCATTATGCTGGCAAACCGACTCAAGTGGCAAGACAGCTTTCTCGTGAGTAACTTTTTCCTTCAAAATTATTCAGGATTCATCAAATTTGCACACTTTATGATTTTCTTCTTCCCTAAGATATAGAGTGATGGGAATGCCAAAAAAATGTGTGCGAAAACGGAAAAACAACTTCACTCATATTTGATCCTAAAACTCACGTTTGCTCACAATGCATCAGCTTCCATCACCTTGTATAGTTCACGCTCGTTTGTAATTACTCAAAACTGAGTAGAAAACGACTCAGTTTCGCTAAAAGTGGAACTACCCTTATTAGAGTAATTGAAGTTTCCTCATTTTTGATTAACTAGGTCACCTGTCAAAATTAGAGTAAACATTACTCAGTAACGTTTGTTTGTATTTTCACAAAACTGAGTAGAAAACGACTGTTTTGTTAAAACTGGAATTACGCTTATTAGAGTAGCTATGGAGTTACTCAATTCTGATTAACCAGGTCATTTGTCGAAATTTGAGTTAACATTAATCAGTAGCTAAATTTTTTTTAATTTTTTTTAATTAAATTTTTGATTGTTTCCGACACAACGGAAGTGTCGAATACTTTAAATTTGTAATTTTTTGGATTGATTGTAATTCCCCAACAAACATGAGTGTCGAATAACCAATTGTTCAAACAAATTTGGAGAAATTATTCAGCATTCTAGAAGAAAAAGCTGAACAACTTCTCCAAACTTGTTTGAACAAACAGTCATTCAGCATTGATGTTTTTTGGGTGATGGATTGAATTCGGCACTTCTACGTCAAAATGATTGTTGATTACAACATACAGCCATCCCCATTTTGAAAACTAGTGATCGACTGAACCACGTTTTTCGCTTTTGACAGCTTCATTGTGAATCCTAGAGGGTTTGAGCTGTTTAGTGGAATACCTGTAACCAGAAATTAGAAGAAAAATTAGTATCTTCCATTTAATTCCAACTACCTTGCTTATCTTCGACAGATACGCGTAGTTCGTCTCAATGTGCAGACTTCTTCAGTGTCTTGTACTAATAACTCGACTTTAGTCGAAAGTTATTAGTACGAGACACTGAAGAAGTCTGCACATTGTAGACGAAATACGCGTATCTGTCGAAGATAAGCAAAGGTAGTTAGAATTAAATGGAAGATACTAATTTTTCTTATAATTCCTAGCTTCATTGTTATTACTCTATGTTTATAATTCAGCGCTTTTACAATCAGAGTAGCATTTACTCAGTTTCCTTATATCAAGTTACTCAGTTTTTTGACATTTAGCATGGAAATACGAGACTGAGTGCAAGTTACTCTATTTAGAGTTGTTCAGGATCAGGAGGCAACAATGGTTTCACAATGGACTTGACGTTCGTACCTGCCGGGAGTGAAGGACCAAATGTTCAGGATCAGGAGGCAACAATGGTTTCACAATGGGCTTAACGTTCGTACCTACTGCTGCCGGGAGTGAAGGACCAAAAATGTTCAGGATCAGAAGGAAAAAGGGATTTTCACACTGGGGTTGACGTTTTTATTTAGGAGGTTTAATTGAAAATACATCCGGATATAACAACGGTTGTTGGGGTAATGAAAGTTTTTTTCACTTCGTTGGGTTCCTCCAGGGCAGCAACGGAACTGGATTGTAACAGGATTATCTTCGTGGTTGGTCTAATGTAGGTAGATCTTGGAGTTCGTATTTTAACTGTTCGATCCTTGCCGTCAGGACCGTGGATAACCTTCTCTACGATTCCCTTGGGCCAGCATCCACGATGCAAATTCTCGTCGACAATCATTAGCAAATCACCTACGCTGTACTCCTCATAATTTCGGTTGTCTTGCCATTTCGTTTGTTTGATTAGTTCTGGTCGATAAGCTGAGACCCATTTCCGCCAGAATCGGTCAGCATAGGCTTGTGCATGCTTGTAGGCAGCTCTATAGTCAAAGTTGCTGTCGTCGAATTCGTGATCGTATTGCATATGATTGTTTCTTCCAAGTAGCAACATATTTGGTGTAATAGGTTCAGGATCATGGGGATCTTCTGGAACTTGTGTCAATGGTCGATTGTTAATAACATTCACTACTTCGCATAAGGTTGTTCTGAGAGCTAAATCCGTGGGATGTCTTTCCTTCAACATTGCACGCAGACCTGATTTAACTGAACGAATTAACCGTTCCCAACATCCCCCGAAAGGTATAAAACTCCACTCTATACCTCCAACACTGAGAGTCTCTTCGATTTGCTGCTGGTCGAGATCCTTGATCAACTTCTTCAACTCTTGATTTGCTCCCGTGAAATTTGTGCCGTTGTCAGTGAATATTTTTTGAGGAACACCACGAATTGCCATGAAGCATCGAATGGACATTAGGCAGCTGCTAGTGTCCAGGGAAGCAACTACTTCTAGATGTATCGCTCGACTAGTCAAACATGTGAATAGCACGACCCAACGTTTCTCAAGGCGTCGGCCAACTTTTACCATCAATGGTCCAAAATAATCGATGCCAGTACACGTAAAAGGGAAAACAAAAGGGGTCGTCCGCTCTGGTGGTAAATTTCCCATCAGTGCTACATTTGGTTTCGCTCGTAGTTCTCTACATTTCACGCAAGTATTTCCGAACTTCTTTACTTGGGAACGAACCTTCAATATGCCAATATACCTTGATGTGCGTTGGCATTGTGGAACGTCCTAATTAGCAAGTTGGTGAAGCTATGATTATCTGGTAGTAACACTGGATTATTTACATCAAATGGTTGGCTTTTGTCTTGAATACGACTTTTCATTCTGATAATCCCGTTAACCAATACAGGGGAGTAGGCGTATAATCGGCTTGATATTTTTACAAATCCAATGGTTCTTAAACTGTTGATTTCATCAGAAAAGACATCTAGTTGAACTTTTCCAAACCATACATGTTTCGATTCATCCATATCGTGTACGTTGATAGTGAATTTCTTCGGTTTATCGATCTTAGGAAGTGTTAAATTTTTTCTCATATTCAAATAATAAGCAGTAGATCTTATTTGGCGGTAATAATCTGAAAATCTTCCTATATCGGGTAAATCCATGATATCTTCATTTTTATAAACTTGATGCAAGACGGATTCCTCGTTATTTTCCAAATCTAGATGATAATTAACAGATTATTCCGGAGACATACGTACGCATTCCTGGTTTGGACCACGTAACCAATCAGTCATGTTTGCGAACTTAGATGACTTTGTGGCTACATCGGCAACATTCAAAGCAGAAGGTATCCATTTCCACATCCCAGAACTATGTCCATTTTCTTTTATTTTGGAAACACGGGATCCACCGTACGCAGTTAGTTTTTCTTTGGTACATAGCCAAGCCAAACATATTTTAGAGTCCGTCCATAAATATGTAGATGTCACTTCTACTTCAAGTTCTGTTTGTACCATCTTCATAATTTGGCTAGAAAGTACACCACCTTGTAATTCGAGCCTTGGGACAGTTTGCGATTTCACGGGTGCCACACGTGATTTAACTAATACTAGAGCCACATGTGATCAGTCCGAGTTTCGATACACCATGTAAATAACGCTAGCAAAGGCTTTATCACTCGCATCGGAAAACGCATGTAATTCCACATTTTGAAACGACGGTACATCCGGAAAATAGTATCTTGGTATTCGGATTTCTTTTATCTTCGCGGTTTGCTGCAACCATTCCAGCCACTTCGGAATCAAGCCATCGGGAATTTTATCATCCCATCCAATTTGTAAGCACCATAAATCTTGAAATAGTATCTTCAAGTGGATTGTTATAGGACTCAACACATTCAGTGGATCAAATATTCCCATCATAAACTGTAGTAACTGTCTCTTAGTGGGAATTTCGGTACCAGAACGAAAAACTGCGTCAAGCTTCAGGAAATCCAAGGAGAAAACAAATTCGTCGGTTTTCAAATGCCACTGCAGACCCAAAACGCGAACAGTCGCAGTCGGTTCAGCTCTCAACGAGGGACCTATTGATTCAAGAACGGCATCGGAATTAGAAACAAATTTAACCAGTTTGAAACCACCAAGCCCGTGTGCCTTAATAACCTTTTCCACTAAATCAATAGCTTCTAATTCAGTGTCTGTTGCAGCAAAATAATCATCGACATAGTGTTGCTTAACTCTAGGACGTAGTACTCCTGGAAGACGCTCTTCAAGTTCTTTTGCGTTAAAATTCTTTATAAACTTGGCGATTGAGGGAGATGAAACAGCACCAAAAATCATGGATTTCATCACGTAAACGTCGGGAAAATCCGTATGGTTCATACCGCGCCAGAAGAAACGCTGAGAGTTCTAATCCTGCTCTCTGATTACCACCTGTTGGAAAATTTCTTTAATGTCCGCCATGAATGCCACTTTTTTCTGCCTCCCTCTTATCAGTACAGCTAGCAAAGACGGAACAAAATCCGGGCCCTTCAAAAGGAGGTCGTTTAAAAAGAATCCGTTTGATTTAGCTTTAGCGTCCATTACTAAACGAAACTTGTTTGCACTCGTAACACGCGGCTATTTTCTGGCAATACTGCTTAGCAAATTCCGCATCCATTTTCTTTTCCATAACAGATAAGCGGCGGAGTGCATGAGGCTTTCTGTCAGGAAAGGTAATATTGTTGTATCTATAAATTTGTCCGACTTGGTAGCGATCATAGCAATGCTTTAATGTTCGATTCATGATATCCAGGGCTCTCTCATCTTCTTCAGACAGTTTAGGACCTTGCTGTCTGATTCCAAAATTTTCGATTTTGTACATTTTCCTTGATTAGCTTAGTCAGTTCCGGATCTTGATCGCTACAACAGAGGAACACGTGGAATTGATTAGCACGGTTCTACGGTTGATGGTTCGATTTCTCCATGTATAGTCCAACCAAGATGGCAGCGAGTTAATTGTAAACCTCTAATCGAGTATTGCACCGTTTTCAATGGAACAATGAGGCCTGCGTTGTTTGATCCAATTAAAATCCTTGGAGTGGAGTTTTGGATTGTAATCAGCTTTTCTTCGTCAAGAAGAGAATACAAACTTCTTATTTTTGGAACGTCAAGGTTCATAGTAGGAAGATTCATATTCTTGATTGTCCGCACGTTCCTCATTTCGTACCATTTAGCTTGGTCGCTTGGTCCAGATATTTGAAAGGATAGCATCTTTGACTCCGAATCTTTGTGTGATGTTCCATTTGCCCAACGGTAAGACACCGGGCACACTGTACCCTTTAATTTCATTTCTTCAGCCAGGTCCGTATCAATAATTGATAGAGATGATCCCTCGTCGAACAGTGCAAATACTTCATAGATGTTGTCTTGATTGCGAATTTTAACTTTTCCAACACGAAGAAGAGTCTTACCGTTCCTCCCATTAACGTGGCAGACATCTTCATTGTCATTTCTCCTGGACTTACGACTCGGTTTCTTGAATTCAGCATCCGAATGTACCAGCTCATGATGGTTCTTGTTACATACCGTACAGGTTTTATCGGATCGGCAATCACGTCGGGAATGATCTTGCTTCAAACATACATAGCATACATGACTGGATCTTGCTACAGAGCGGCGTTGCTCTACGGAAAGTTTAGTGAACTGCTCACATTTAACCAGGCTCGTGTGATCATTTGATTTACACAATGGACACTTTCCTTGTGAATCAACTTCATGTGTATTTAATATTCAGGACAGTTGGTTTTGTCCTTGTAAATTCCTTTCGATCTTTCCGGTTGAGAAAAACTGGATTCAGGCTCGCTAGCTGGTTCTCCATTTCAACCTCCAACCAGCAAGAAAAGGCATGAAAATCGATAACTTTGTCCTCATTGAGCATGGAAGCCTTATCCACATTTGCTTAGTTCAGGGTTCATCAAATATATCTCAGCTTTCACGTTTTTCAATGCCACCGCGGTTTCGATGACCGCATTGTAGAACGAACTGAAGGACTCTATGTTGCCGTCTTGCACATAATCCAAGTTTCGTAGTAGCTCCAATCTGCTGGCCACTATCCACTCAGTGCGTCCGAAATTGGATTTGAGCATCTTCATGATCATGTTAACGTTTTCAGGGGCAGGCAGTAAGCACTCTACAGTTTTTCGAGCCTTACCCTGCAAAGCGTTGGGTAATCTTCTCAGATTATCTCTGTCCGTCAGCTTATATTCAAACGTAGACGTCTTGAACTCATTTTCGAATATTGGCCAATCCATTATGTTTCCTGAGAACTGCAGTAACTCTTTACTTGTCGACTTTGAAGCGCCTTGAACGCATGACACAAAACCTCGTTCACACCATTTTCATCTACTTGATGTTCAGCTTTATCCGTATCTTTACCAGCGTTTGCATTGACTCCGTTTACCCATGCTTGAATGTGTTACATTGAGCTTTGACTTGAAATGCCAGTACAGGAACGCAGCTCGCTGAAATGAATGGCTCGTTCACGCATTTTCTTGATAAACTTCGCTTTCTTCTGCTGCATCTTGAGTTCCATATCTTTCTGGATTCTGAGAGCTTCCATCTGCTGCTCCGCTCAAATTTTATCCTGTTCTAGAGAGATCTGCAGTTCTTTTTCCGACGAGTTCCAAGGCTCTGATTTGACTTTGCGTTTTGCTGGCTAACGAGTTTTTGGCTTCTATGCGACCGATTACCACCAGCACTAACGGAAGCGCAACTTCTTATCGACTTTGACACTGAATTATTACGGGCGACATTTACTTGTTCAACACCTGCACAAGCAGTTTCAGGCAGAACATTTCTCCTGATGGGAGTACGTTCCATTATGACTTTTCGTTGAAACTTTGGAAGGTTGAGTATATAATCAGCTAAATTTTTTGGGACTGTACCTGCGTTGCACCTCTTGGGTCTTTGCAGGCGACTCTCCATATAAACTGTAAACTGGTTGTCGAAGGACCAAATGTTCAGGAACAGGAGGCAGCAATGGTTTCACACTGGGCTGCGTACCTGCCGGGAGTGACCATTCCAATCATGCACTCAAATATCAGCATCCACTTCCACAATCGCTTGATTTTGGAAACCGATGGAACACGAAAGAGCATGGGGAGACTTAAAGAAGCATTTTTTCTTCTCTTCTTATCTTCAATCGTGGTATTCACGAAGGATATGTTTACCTCAAAATTTATATTTATATTACCTCAAAATTGATATTTATAAAGGGCGATACGGTCAAAATTTGGTCAATATCAACTTGACGTATTTCTTTCAATTTTGCATTTAAAAAACCTGAACACCCCTCATTTTGAAGGTGTGTGTGTGTGTGTAGAATGTTGCTCTTATTTTGATTTTGGAATTCACTCTTCAGTTGTCAAAATCAGGCATGGTTAAAACACCAAACCGTTCTGCACGGGAGGCTCTTTGGCATGCAAACACAGCGCAGCGTGTATCAGTATCACCACTCCGCGCCGGTGCTCAACATAGTACACGCAGGGCGAAAATCAAACCACCGACACCAGTGCCCGTGCATTTTTCTTGACCCCGGTGGTTTGTACTTCGGCAAACGGGGAAGCCGAGTGTTTCAACTTCGGCAAACGGGGAAGCCGAGTGCGTTCAACTTCGGCAAACACCGTAGCCAAGGGATTCAATTTACGGATACACTTCGACAGCTCCTTTGCTGCACGGACCTTCTTGTCGTGGGGGATTTTTGCTTGTTTTGATATTTTCACCGTTTCATTTAATTTATAACCAACTGTTATTTGCAACTTGATACCTAATATTAATCTCTAGAAAAAATGGGCATGCCTTTTCGATGTTGGACTTTTTACTCAGCCTGTTTTCCCGGTTGTTTGTCATTTAATGGAGCGGATTCTTAGTATCGAGTATAAATATTTCAGTACAACATACTTCTTTCCTTTCTGAATCGAATGCCCCGCTCTGCGGTACTTTTTATCGTTCCCGTGTGATCGAATCAAGCACATTCATAAAAGCTCAGTGTTCACTGATTCTTTTAGTAGTTTAGTATACGCTTATTTCGTGAAATTCTTGAAATTTCTTCCGTCTTGCTGTGAGTGAAGCTTATAAAATTGGTTCCATCTTGTTTCGTAGCAAAGCTCACATGCAAAGTGTCTGAAAATGTCAGCAGAAAAACATGCTAAGGTTACGAAGGACGAAGTAAAGATTGCTACTGAGTGCTTCTCGAGGAATGGCGAGAGAAACATTTGTTTGAAAGAGCTCTTGGTTAACACTTTCTACAATTTAAAGAGGCAATTATAAACGGTGCATCTGATGAGTTAGAGGATATGACCACTAATGAGGAAGTGGTTGAAAATCGCCGTCCAAAACGGAAGATTCCTACAGTATCCGTTCCGATAGCAGAAGTTGTTGGCGGAGTACAGTGTAAAGATGGTTACGGTAGGTGGCCTTACTTTCAACATGCTCGATCAGCCTGGTCTAGCGGATCTTCTAGGGACTCTGACAAAGACCTTAAAAACTACCCAGTATTAGCCAGGACCATTCCAGAGGATGTAGAGAAAGCTGCATTGGCATTGAAAACAGAGATTATAAATGAACTGAAGGCTAGAATGATATACATTAAAGTGGACTCCGCTAATCGAAGGAATCTGATTGCTATTTGCGTACAGTACCTAATGGACTCCAAGTTTGTATTGCGAACATTGGCAGCATATGATTACAATGCTTCTCAAGCTGCCAAAGCCTTAAAAGACGAAATATTATGAGTAAAAACTTTTGAAATAGACCCATCCAACAATCCATCACCACCAACAATGAAACAAACTAACTCAAAGTTGGCAGAATTTTATATGATGCTCAATAAGGATCTGATTTCATAGATTACGACCTGGATGTTGAAGAAATGGACGAGTCAATTGAGTACGATGGGAACGTTGAGGAGGAAGCAGCTCTAAACTTCATAACTAGTGATATTTTGGGTGTGCAGCAATATGCTGCAGCTTTGTGTGTATGATACCATCAAGAAGTTGATTCTCAAACCATATTCCTTGGCTTTATACAACTACCGGTCAAATCAATGTCGTGTATATGGTAAACTGTGTATGTTGTGTACGATCGTAGCGGCAAAGAAGGCCCATTTTGTTTATTTATTTGTTTCGTCAACTATACCTAGTTTAAATTTAAAATGTTTTGATTTCGGGTTGACATTATGTGTTATTTTTCCGAGGAATTGCAAAGTTAACAGTTTCACAGTGAAGATTTGAAAAGACCATCGTTCAGTTAAAAGTCTACAAATTGCAGTCCATCAGGACCTGAACCTTTAGAGGCATCGTAATCTTCCAGAGCCTGTCAAATATCCTGCGCATGGAGTTGATTCACGATAATAATTCTTGAAAACACTGGATTTTTTTTCTTGAAGAAAGTTGCAAAAACATTGCAATTATTTACCGAGTAAGTTTTATCAAGACACGCATTCGTAAGAAAGTTTTATGATTTTTACTTTGTATTTACGTAGTTGAAGAAGCGCCTTGGACAAAACATTATTTCTAGTTCAGTTTTTGAATTAAATTCATCCAGTGCATTACTGCTGGCCAAGTTCAATTGATCGCATATGTCAAGATAATTTTCTAAATACTCTTCGCTTTTGTTTTTCTTGTAAATTTTATGAATTTTTGCTTGCAGTTTGTCAGGTATTTATGTGTCTATCGTACAAATTTGAATATTTAGGATTTCTTTGGCGTCTTCTTCTTTTTTGAGGAGTTTCCTGTACAATTATTTATGTTATAGAATTTATTGACAGCAATATCGACATTTTCTTCGTTCTTCAATATTGAATGCCAGTCCACAAAATTGAATTCGAATTTAATGTTGTTATAATCTGCATTAATTATTATAAACATCCTCAGATATTTTATTGGAAAGTGTATATTGTATGAAAAGTGAATATTCTATTACTGTGTGGAATGCTTCATTTTTCCATAATTGAGTCAATGATTCAGTTACGCAGAAATCTTCGTAAATATTCGTTAATAAAACACTAGAAAGCAGTTCTGTTGGTTTTTAATGAGATAAATCTGGTTAAGCTCAAGGTTAGTTGTTTTATCAAAAATAAGCTGCAATGTTTTGTTATCGCCAAAGACTGTAAGTATTATACTTTCATTTTCTGAGTTCATAATAAAGTCAGCAAGGCGTTGATTGAAGCCACTGTAAATGTGAACCTTAACTTCAGGAGAAAGTTGCGATAAAATTTGTTCTGCACAATGAAGGAAATCTTCATATGTGTTTTTATGAAGATGATCTGGTGAAAAATACAAAAAGTTTACTCTGCATTGTAACTAGACAATAAGGAGAGAGATTATTAATTTCCATTTAATTCCAACTACCTGTACTGCTTATAGTATCTTGTCAGATACGCGTATTTCGTCTAGATTATGCAGACATCTTCAGTGTAGTGCACTAAGTATATAAATAATACATTGTAGACGAAATACTCGTATGTGTCAAGATAAGCAATAAAGGTAGTTGAAATTAAATGGAAAGTACTAATCTTTCTTCTCATTTTCAAATTACAGATATTCCAGTAAAATGCTCACACTCACCAGAACTCTGTATTGTATTGCTTTGTATTAGATAAGATAGGATTGAGCCTGAACAAACAAATCATCAAATAAAAATATAGACTGTCTAAGTCTTTCAGAAAAGACCACTGGCTTAATGATTGCATAATTGCCAGTAATCAGCACGTTCTCTATATTTTTGAAGTAAACTAAAAATCCATTAACGGGAATAAATAGATGTTCTGCAAAATGAAATGTGTTAGATGTCAAATATACAATAAGACTAAACACGATTTCCAAACAAAATGGCCATGTTTGGAGCACTCCGCATCTTTCGAAACTTTGTGATGATTGCTCTCGCATTCAAACTAACCGTATTGTTTGATAAGCAACAATACTACAATAAGTTTAAGATTCAAACGTTTTAAAACACACAATTATCTTTAATGTGGCGCTTACAGATCTTAATTCGGTCAATTAATAATTGAGTTACTTCGTGCTGAAAAATATTTTTTCACAAAAATGAAATAGTTATGTTGATTTTCACCGAAGCATTTCTTGTTAGTAAGAACATTTTCAAATAATAAACCGTACACATAGATTGGATACCTTTTGGTAGCCTGTAGGGTGTATTTTGAAACATTTTTTTTCGCATTGCCAGTGTATTGCTCTTCACAATTAGCGTATTGCTATAACTATTGCTATTGTTTGCTTTTAACTTTAGTGTTTATGATGCACTTCTACGTTGTTAAGATGCAAATACCCGGCATCATTGTTATCAGATATCATAATATAGAATAATATGCATGTCCCCTCATCACATGGCATGCGCATATTTCTGGAGCAGAATATTTATATCAGTCTTAAGTCACAGTGCATATTATTCACCACAACATTCTTAACGGTCACCTACAATTGATACGTTGTGGATGCGTTGACGTAAATTTGACAGAAAAGCTATGGGAAAATTGTCAAATTCACGCAAACGCATTAATAAAACAGTGAAAATATCAAAACAAGCAAAAATCCCCCACGACAAGAAGGTCCGTGCAGCAAAGGAGCTGTCGAAGTGTATCCGTAAATTGAATCCCTTGGCTACGGTGTTTGCCGAAGTTGAACGCACTCGGCTTCCCCGTTTGCCGAGTTGAAACACTCGGCTTCCCGTTTGCCGAAGTACAAACCACCGGGTCAAGAAAAATGCACGGGCACTGGTGTCGGTGGTTTGATTTTCGCCCTGCGTGTACTATGTTGAGCACCGGCGCGGAGTGGTGATACTGATACACGCTGCTGCTGCGTTCAAATACCACACGCAGTGTTGTGCGTGGTTTGGACAACCCTGGTCAAAATGCCGTCCAAGCAAGAAGAGCAGCGTATCAAAATTTCGCTCCCGCATCGCGAAAATCCGAGCTACTCGCACGCAAAGTTGGCAAAATCGCTAAAAGTTGCCAAATCAACCGTTACAAATGTAATTAAAGTGTTTGGGGAACGTTTGTCGACAGCCAGGAAGTCTGGATCGGGGGGAAATCGAAAACCGGAAGCCGCTGAGACGACAAAGAGAGTTGCCGGTAGTTTCAAGCGAAAACCTAACCTATCTCTAAGAGATGCCGCAAATAAGCTGGGTGTATCGTCTACAACCGTGCATCGAGCCAAAAAACGAGCCGGACTATCGACTTACAAGAAGGTAGTGACTCCAAATCGCGATGATAAACAAAATACGACGGCCAAAGCGCGATCCCGGAGGCTGTACACGACGATGCTGACGAAGTTTGACTGCGTGGTAATGGACGACGAAACCTACGTCAAAGCCGACTACAAGCAGATTCCGGGACAGGAGTTTTATACGGCAAAAGGAAGGGGAAAGGTAGCAGATATTTTCAAGCACACGAAACTGTCAAAGTTCGCAAAGAAATATCTGGTTTGGCAAGCCATCTGTACCTGTGGCTTGAAAAGCAGCATTTTCATAGCTTCCGGGACTGTCAACCAAGAAATTTACGTGAAAGAGTGTTTGAATAAACGTCTGCTGCCTTTCCTGAAGAAACACGGTTGTTCCGTACTGTTTTGGCCGGATTTGGCATCTTGCCATTACGGTAAAAAGGCCATGGAGTGGTACGCCGCCAACAACGTGCAGGTGGTTCCCAAGGACAAGAACCCTCCCAACACGCCAGAGCTCTGCCCAATTGAGAAATACTGGGCTATTGTCAAAATTTAGATTTATTTTTTCACAGTCAAGCGCTGGTCAAACAGTTTGCAAACACTATATACGGTACTTTTTGAAGTTTT
>JASCZW010019477.1:0-13705 GCA_034211315.2 Aedes japonicus
GAACCAGTGAGAACAAAACTACATCAAAAATGGTAGTCCGATCAGAGTACTTAGTTTTCCGTACTGTCACACTTGATTTTGGATAGTTTGGTTTCTCCGTGTAGCGAATTAAGTGGGAACAATCCCGACAAATTATTTCCCCTGCTAATTTGACAATCTTCTTCAAAGCAGTGACACGATGAACATCACACCAAAAACAAGCAAAGTGTAGTGGGTCAAAGGTTGGTCTTTTATGTTAATTTCAATCAGTTAGTATGTGTGTGTATGTGTGGTAAGGCTCGACAGAAATAAATCGAAGATGCGTTTTTTTTTAACAACAGTGGATGTCGATACTTCTACTTCTACTACTACTATAGTTGATAAACACCAAACCGTAACTTAGACACAGTTTTGCCTGCTCTCAGCGATGGATGAGTTGCATTTACTTGTCGAGTTGACTAACTTGCCGCGTGAGTGTACAATCAAAAGTTTGCATGCCTTCCTATTGGTCTACGATTTTTTTTAGAATCATTTGGTATTGTAGTTTACTCTATCGATGGTCAAAAAAGAGGGAAGTTTTCAAGTATTTTTCTTTTTGTTCGCATCTTAATTCTAGCTGTCGTTACATCTAATGGATAAGTTTTTAAATGGTTACAGTTTTTAATAATGGAAAAAGGGCAGCTGCACCGCTTGTCCGGTCGGAATAAACTAATTACGAATATTTTCTAAAGTAAACAGTCACGTAAAACCGAAACAAATTCAAGTAAAAACACATTCTCCCGTTAACGAAAAAACAAACCTTATGGCGTCAGTTTCACTTGACCGATCACATTCAACTTGAACTAAACTAGAGGGCCAACTACCTGCCAAATTGCCGGCATTTTTAACTAATTGTAACAGAAAAAGAATGCTACTCAGTTTGCGACGGAGTGTTCAACTCACCACTCGTGCCGATTGGGTTTGGTTTTGGTGGTGAGTTCTCGCAAGGTGAGGTTAGCTAGCTGGCAAGAGCTTTAAACATTCACGCCCTCTTTGATGAGCTTTTCCTGTCCAAAACAGTCAGTCAATAGCACTGCAGCGCCGTTCGTTTTGCCGTTGCTCGTCTTAAGCTGCAGTCGAAACGGGAAGAGAAAAAGAGAAATAATTATGACGTTTGTTAATTCAAATCTAGGTGGCATGTAAAAGTTCGTACACGCTCAAAACTCAATCTCTTTCTTTCGTATTACTATCCCTTTTTTTCACACGGAAAAGTTACTCAATTTCGTAAAAAGTGGATCTAGTCAAAAATTGAGTAGATCCACTATTTACGAAAATTGAGTAACTTTTCCGTGTGAAAAAAAGGGATAGTAATACGAAAGAAAGAGAGGAAGTTTTGAGCGTGTAAGCTAGTGTAAATGTAGTCAGATGTGGGAAATAGTAAGGTAAGTTTTAAAACTAATTCGGCATGGAGTTTTCATAAGGGCCAATGTCGCAAACGTAAACAATGGCTTCTTCCGAGTTTCTCGAAAATGCAAACTCGCTCCACTAAACTACCATTTCTATTGTAAAGCTCCTTTTCTGTACAAACATCGTGGTAATTCACTATGATTAAGTTAGCAATCACGAGAAATTTGCGGAAGAAGCCATTGTTTACGTTTGCGACATTGGCCCATATGAAAACTCCATGTCGAATTGAAGAATCCAAGTGAAGCTAAAGTGAGGTTAAACATCGTAGTTTCTAAAACTGAAATTGATAATAACTTTCTGAATATTTTTCATTCTGTATGAAATTGGTCAGTATCGTCATTGTCGTTGATTTTCGCATCTTTTTATCGCCAATTACTTTGCTTAGACAGCTTGAAAATCCATTTTTAACGAGCGCCATCTATGACGTTTAACCTCACCTCTGCGAGGATTTCTCCATTGAAACTTTAAATCTTAGTGTTGGAGTGGCCACAATGGAAAATAGAGGATTCGGATCGGGGGATGGAAAAAACACATGTGTTATCTTCTTGCAAGAAAAACACATGCATGACAGCTATGCTGTTTCTCTGTGTCGATGATGTTGTCTCTTCAACGATTATGTTGTCGCCGCTCAGAGCACTCAACACTCCCCCTTAACTTGAGTCGATTTCACTCCGCTGGCCGTCCGAAGTTTCCGAAGCTTCACCGTCGCTAGCAGTTTCGTCAGGATGTCCGCTTCCATCCGATCAGTCAGACAGTACTGGATCTACACAACACCGCTCGCCACAAGTATTTAGTGTCAATGTGCTTTGATCTGCGTGAAGATCTGTAAGTAGCTGAAAGAGCAATACCGCTCTGGTTATCTTCTTGCACAAAAACGGGATACTTAACAGATAATCCCAGATGAGCCATCAGCTTTCGTAGCCACTGCAGTTCCGGGATACAATCAGCCAAGGCGATATACTCGGCTTCGGTACTCGAAAACGCCACGCTCGTCCGATCCGAGACTTCGCCAGCCCAATTAGCGTCAACGAAGCATTCCAGCGGTTGGTGTTCGTCGGCCCCCAGGAACAACTCATAGTCGATCGTCCCCAATCGGCCTTAGTTGGCGTTGATACACGTCGTCCGAGAACAGATTTCGATATCCGGTCGGCAGTGTATGGTGATATACAATAAAGCACCAATTAAACTTTGGTACAGGTCCTTCAGGCCAAACTCAGCATTCTCCTCCTCCTGTTGTTGTAGGTGGCCACTCGACATCGGTACCTTCGACGTGTTAGCCTTCTCCATACCAATCGTACGAGAGTTTTGCTGATGTACGACTTTTGGTTAAGCACGAAACCATCAGCTTTCTTGCGTACACGAATCCCTAGGAAACACGTAAGATCTTCCAGCTCGGTGATTTTGAAATTCTGCCTCAAACATTCAGCAGCGCTCGGTACTCCTGCTCGGTGATACAGGCTACGAGAAGGTCATCTACGTACAATAGCACGTACACGTAGCGACCGCTTTGACGGCGCGAGATCCGGCATGATTGCCGTAAGCGGTCACGACATGACTCTGGATAATTTGGTCCAGAGGATGTGGCAGGACCGAGACTTCTGGGATGCGGTATGCGTAGCAGCCTCCCAGATCGTCCTCGATCTCCAACTAAAACGGCGAAACGACCAAAGGCAGGTCTCAGAGAGCACCTAACTACTAAGACCTAAGTAGTTTGACATAGTGGGTGCCTTTGGGGGGGCGGTGCGTAGAACCACTGCGTCCACTGAGTTGAACTTTTGTGGTATTAGTGGGTGCCTAACATAATCCCTGAAGTAATACCGAAATGTGGTTCTGAAAAGGGTCCAGGGCTAAAGGTACGGGTGGGTTTTTAGTGATTCAAGTTGTTGGCACCCTCATCCCCACACCCTGAGTTCTTCAGGTGTCTGGTTGCAGATTTTCCATCCCGTCTAAAAAACAAAACACATAGTGACCGCTGACCTGCTTTGAATATAGGCAGGGAACCACCTTCAACTGCTGAAACACGGCATCATTTAGAACAACGTCTATCTTCAGGTTCCGTACACGGGCATCCTATTGCAGCCTGTATAAGCTCCGCTTGAGAAGGCAAACTGCTTTCGAATCGCCGCTCTCATAACCAGGAGGCTTATGAACCTTATGAAGATCTCCTCCTACAACTCGCCGTACAGGTAGGCCGTCTGAATTTCAACGCACCTTGTCAACGGCTACTCTCCAGCGTTAGAATCGTTTGGACGGTGGTTTGCCTCACCACAGGTGCGAAGATCTGGTCATATTAGCTCCCGTATTTCTGGCAAAACTCTTGAACAACAAGCCTGGCTTTGAAACGCAGAACGTTGTCGATGGCATTCTTCTCAACGTTTAAACACCCATCTCGACCCAATCGCTCTCCGATCGTGACTTGACCAGCTCTCACGTGCCGTTTTCTCGCAAAGACTCCATCTCTTCTGCCATTGCCGCTTTCCACATTTCGCTATCAGGGCTCGCTATAGCTTTTACATAGCTTCGCGGTTCTTCTACGACAGCTGCAGCAATACCAATCGTTTTTCGGAACCTTTCCAGAAGGACGCCGCTGTTTGACCTAGCAGATCGACGTTTTACAACCGGAACATATTCCTGCTCCTCCTGAACCGGATCATCTTCCAGCTCCTCCTAAACCGGAACATCTTCCAACTCCTCCTGAACCGAAACATCATCAAACCCCAGAAAGCCAAATGCATCATCAAATCCGAAATACTCAACATCGGCTTCACGGGTGAGGCGGTACTTGACCTCCGGCGTTTCTTCGTCAACCTCACTGGCGGCTCTTATGGTTAGGGCCATGCTTGACTTCAGTCGTCTGCGTCTCTTCATCCAGCTCCACAAACCGCACATCCCGACTCGCAACAATTCTTCCGGTACGCACATCCAGCAGACGGTATGCATTATGTTCAGAAGAATAACTGACAAAGGAGAGTTTTTCAGCTTTAATCTTGAACTTCTTTCGCTTCTAAGATGTAAGCCACGCATAGGCTGTACACCCGGAAACCTTCACACCCTTCAAGTCCAGCTTCCACCCAAACCAAAGAGTTTTATCGACAGCTCTGGACGGTATCCTCTTGTATATGTTAGCAGCAGTGTTCACTGCCTCTGTCCGAAAACGCCGTAGCAATCCAGCGTCCATACCCAGCAGTGAAGTCGGGTCTGATTCCCTCATCCGCATAAAATTTACGAAGACTATCACTGGTGTACTCACCTCCCCTGTCCGAGCATATGGCCTTTGGCTATATACCACAAACGTTCAACTCGGTGGATGCAGTGGTTCTACGCCCCAACAAAAATGACCTTTGGCTTCTTACCTAGCTGGTTCTGGGCAAATCGAACGTATTCCCGAATCTTGGCGTCGACCTTTAATTTTTCCTTCAAATATTACACCACAGTGTACCTACTGTGGTCGTCCGTCATGGTCTTATCAAACTTGCAGCCACCCGGGTTTACAGTAATCGGGCCGCACACATCACTGTGTACTATATCGAGCACCTCCTTTGAAGATTACTCGGTCACCTGCGGAAACGACGGACTTGCCTTCTTCGCCTTCATGCAGCACTCGCACGTCACCTTTATTCCACGATCATGAACAGCTTCTTACGCTCCATTTCCTTCAGAGCTTCAGCATTCCGCTGACCAAGCCGTGTATGCCGACATTCCTTAGTATGACGCCCACTATTCACCAGCATCGAACGACCGGGTGGATACAACAAATATAGTCCACCGACTTTTGTCTTCCATCGCGACGACTTTCGTATCGTACAACAACTTGCACGATTTCCCGTCAAATTCCACAAGCACGCCTTTGTTCGCTACCGACGCGAGATTGCATTCGAGCTCCGTACCAAAAATTACGTCCGTCAACGCTAACGAACGGTTTTCAGCACTAACTTGGATGGTGGTCGAACATAGAACCTATGTGAACGTGGCGGCGAGGTCAAAGGGTCCACCCTCGCGACCAGCTCCAGCTGGTCATGAAGAGGGCGGAACCGGCGCTAAGCCCAACGCGTCGCGAAGCCCACCTCCAAGGACGGAGTTGTCCCTAGCGCTGAATAGGGCACGATGGGCAGGGCCCCAATAAGTACGGATGCACACGCAAGTGCTAGAAGAGAGACGAGCAACGATTCCAAGAGAGGAAGGGAGAGTCCCTGGACAAAAGTCCGAAAGAAAAATGGAAGAAGATTGAACAAAGAAATTAACTAGTGACAGGTGACTAGTAAGCCGAACCGCGGTGAGGCCTTCTTCGTTAAGACCGAGGAGTCAAAATACTCCTTTGGTATGGAGTGCAGTGAACCTGGATAAGATCATTGCGGTGGGCGAGATCTCCACTTCACTGAAGAAACAGTTCTAGATCGAGATAACGACCACAGCCATGGGGCTGCGGAAGAGTTCACTTGGGACCCTAGTGATCACAATGAGGATTGCGGCAGCCGATGCGGACATGGCGCTAAAAGTGGGATGGTTCATACACCAACTCAGCCTGCATGAGCCGCTGAAAGCATGTTTCAGATGCCTGCGATATGCCCTGGGTTTGTAAAGACCCAGATCGCAGCATAATGTTCAGAGGGCCAAAAGGCTTGGGACTCTTAACGACCCATAAAGGTTTGACGTGCGCCGGGAGACCAGATGACAAGAACGCCATTGGGTCCTCCTCCCACCAAGTCGAGGGCAAGTGCCTGGCCTCTAAGGATATTCAAAAATGCCAATCGTAGTGCAGGTAACTCAACTTAACCTGAACTATTGTGAGGCCGCCCAGTAACTGCTGCATCAGACAGTTCGGGATCCAGCCACGGATATTGCCTTAACATCCTACCCGTCAACGGCAATTTGGTAGTGTATAGGTAAAATATGGCGGCTTTATGGACGACGGGCAAGTACCCGGTTCAGGAGGTTGTGTCCACTTTAAATGTTGGCTTCACCATAACCAAAGCGAATGATGTGTTATCCTGCAGCTGCGTCACCAAGATGATCGATTGAACAGTTTCCTAACATGGTTGATCGAACACAACTTAGCTAACTGTCCTAAACCTTCAAAGCTTATGCGCTGAGTAGAGGTGCCGCCTTACCAACCCTAGGGGCAAGATTCTTTTGGAGTCCTCAATATGGACCAAGCCAACGTAGGTATCAAGAGTTTTACTATATAAATGAAGCGGAATCGATAATCGAAGTAAAATTTTGCAGTCCTGGGCTGCTAAGTAATTGAAGGCTTAAATACAAAGCAGTGTGTGGAAGGAGGAGCATCCACTTAATTTGCCCGCAGATGGAGGACATCCCTCTTTGATATAGAAATTTTTGAAGATGCGCTTGAGAGGGAACATATCTTACGCGAAACCCAGGGACCCGGTGTATTGTTGGACGGAGGCGATCGTCAGCGCGAGACGGAGGATGCAAAGAGCGCGCTCCGACGCTGAAAGAATGGATCGTACAAGAGCGCTAGTAGACATCAAAGACCACGCTAAAGAGGGAGATAAAGGCCAGCAAGCGAGCTTGCCTTGAGGACCTATGTCAGTAGGCCAATACGGACCCACGGGGTGACGCCTAACGGGTAGTAATGGTCAAAACCAGAGGAACGGCGGCTACAACCGAGCGTTCATCAGAGCTGCTGCAGGTGATCGTTGAGGGACTCTTTCCGAGCCACGAACCCGAGTCCGAATCACGAAATATTAAAATCAAACACCACACTAACATTGTTAAAACCTCTCACGCATGTGACGAAAGGGTTGAAATAGCCATACAGGGTGCGGCAGAAAATAATGCGAACATGTTTTAACTTGAGTATTGGGTTAATTCGTGTAGCTAGTGATTAATTTCTGTCGAAAGTGTATTTGTTTACTTTCAAGTGCTGCATTCAAACATTCTATTTGTTTTATTGCAAATTCGTCAAAATGTTCGCGAAAGAAGTGATCACCAGTTTGTTCCTTGCTCAGAAGAGGCGAAAGAGATTGCCAAGGTGGTAGGGTGCCATTTGGCAACAGTTTACCGCATAAAAAAGTCCCTGCAGGATGGCCCTAAGCAGCGGAAACCGGGAAGCGGACGTCCGTGCTTTGTATTTTAAAGAACCTAGGTGAAGGTCAACTTCTCCGAGGACCAAAGCGGTATCCTACAACAGGATGGAGCGCCGTGTCACACGTCCAATCGAACCCAACAATGGTTGTGCGATAACATGAAGTTTTGGCCGAAGGATTTGGGGCCCCCTAGCAGTCCAGATCTTAATCCGTTGGATTATTCAATTCGGGCATATGCTGAAGCACGAGCCTGCCAAAAATCACACCCTAGTGTGAAAAACCTAAAGTCAACCATAACATGCACATGGCAGTCAATGTCGGAGGACTACGTCCGAAAGGCATGCTCTGGCTTCCGGAATCGGCTCGAGGATGTTATTAATAAAAATGGAGGACACATTGAATAAATTTGTTGAAAAGGACTTTGTAAAGATAACTGTACTCGAAAATGTTGATATTATTACTTGAATTAGTTGAAAATGGGATTTGAAAGAAATAGAACAATTTTTCGCATTATTTTCTGCCGCACCCTGTACTTCGCAGCTACACTTCAGTGAAATTTTCTTACTGATCAAATCTTCCAAACGATGTGAGATCGAAAGTAAGGAGTTGTTATTCCTGCATGAAAAGTAAGGAATTGTAATTCCTGCATGACTGTGTTTCCTCATAGTATGATGCGAACGGTTGGGCAGATTTTTTTTTTTTAATAATCATTTATTTGTACAGGCTCAATCGAATAAACTTTACAGAGCCAAATTTTCATACTTTTATACATCATTTATCTTAAAACTAAAGTTAGGAGGATAGAGCCGATTACTCGCGGCCGTCTCGAGGTTAATAGGAATTACAAATTACGGATGGGAAAGAGGGTGGAAATTTAAAGTATGGTTCACATAACACATTAAATTTAAATTCTAAATTATTGAAACACTATAACTACACAACTTTTGGTTTCTTTTATTCGAACATTTTTGAAAGAGAAAAAAAAACACACGAACACTGAAAAAAAAACTTATACTAAACATACATGTCAAACTAACTACAATTTAATGCTAATGTTAGTCAAAAACACATAAATGAGTTTCATGTACTCCAAATCACGTACAGCCAAAATATCTCGAATTGGCACATTGGGTTGTCTACCTCGAGCCCGAAGGGAATCATAAAGCCCCGATCTGACCTCACGATGCCCAGAACAAGACCAAATAACGTGATCTGCGTCCTGATAGCTTTGTCCACATTCACAGAGATTGCTGTCGCTCAGCCCAACTCGGTATAAATGAGCGTTCAAAGAATAATGATTGGACATGAGGCGAGACATGACACGAATGAAGTCTCGACCCACATCCATCCCCCTAAACCAAGATTTCTTCGACACCTTTGGGATGATAGAATGTTGCCATCGCCCCAAATCTCCTTTACTCCATTTATGCTGCCAGCTGACGAGTGACTGTTGACGAAAAATAGTAAAAAATTCGTTGAAGGCGATTTGTCGATCATAAATATCGCCTTCCATAGCGCCCACCTTTGCAAGCGAGTCCGCTTTCTCATTGCCCGGAATTGAACAATGAGAAGGGACCCATACAAAGGTGATGATAAAATAACGCGAAGATAAAGCACTTAGAAGCTCCTGTATTTTCATGAGAAAATACGAGGAGTGCTTTACCGGCCTCAAGGAGCGAATAGCCTCTATAGAACTGAGACTATCCGTGAAAATGAAGTACTGATCCGGTGGTAATGAGGCAAACATTTCTAGCGTAAAATAAATTGCCGCTAATTCAGCGACATACACGGAACAAGGGGCTTGAAGTTTACGGTTGGCGCTATAAATTTCATTAAATACACGGTGTTCAATAAGTTCGGATACACTTTCAAAATTTGTTAAAAAAATGAAAACATGTTTTTTTATTTTTTGGATTTATGTTATTGAAAGCTATGTTTACAAGGAACGTTTACAACATTTCTCTTGGAATGACCCCCCCTTTGTACTCCTTAACGAGCTTCAAACGTTTCTCGAACGCGTCGCAGGCGGCACGCACGGACTGCATGGGCATTTCGTCCCAGATTTTGAGAATTACCGTCTTGAAATGATCCAAAGTGCTGACCTTGTATTCGTTCAGCTTCGCCATCATATAGGACCAAACAAAAAAGTCAAGAGGATTCAAGTCCGGGGAGCTGGGAGGCCACAAAGTTTTGTCCAGAAAGTCGGTTAAATTGTCCCGACACCAGGCTTGAACCACATTTGCCGTATGGGCTGGTGCACCGTCCTGCTGGAACACGTAGTGCTCATCGCCGTAGAGGCTTCGGAGACTGGGGGCAACAACCTTTTCCAAAACCTCAGTTTTGTAGTACGCCGCGTTGATTTTGACGTTTTTTTCAATAAACACCAAGGGTAGCTTACCACGTTTGCATACTGCCCCCAAACCATCACCGACGCGGCACTTTGGAACCGAGGGATGTTAATATTGGATTCAGGAATGCTGTCCCTCGATGGCGCCCACACCCGGTCATTTTGCACATTGTGCGGCTGCTGCAGCACGAACAGTTTCTCGTCCGAAAAAACAAACTCCTGACCAGCGTGCCGAGAGAGGATCCTCTTAGCTCGATCCAACCGCTTTTTGCTGGTAGCCTCCGAAACGCCATGGACCTTACGTTTTTTGTAAGGCCTGAAACCAAGGTCCTTGGTGAGTATGGTGTGATCGGTTCCAATGGAAACGTTGAGATCTGCAGCCGTTTTCCGGATTGAGCGGTTCTTTTTGCGCCCAATTCGCTCCCTCACGATCTTGATGACCCGTGGCGTCCTCGCTGAACGCGGCCGACCGGATCTCGCACGGTCATTGGTCGAGGACGTCTCCCGGTATCGCCTGATGGTCGTGTAGACAAAGTTCCGCTTGACCCCATGCGATTTCAGCAGCCGGAATATATCGCCGGGTCGCTCACCGTTCAAAAAACGCTTAATTACGAAGTCCCGATACACTTTCATCGCGCGTAACAAACGAACAACAACTAACAGAATGTCAACACCGCGCACATTCGGTAGCGTATGAATGAAGCTAAAGCTGACACCAATACCAATGCAGAATATGTACATGGCGCATACCTACGCAATGATGAAAACTTGTATTCGAACTTATTGAACACCGTGTATTCCAAAGCCTGCTGACTTCTCTATCAAAGATCCGTCAGTGAAGAACGATTTAGTGGAATCAACTTGGCCAAACTTTGCAGCAAATATCACCGGAGCAATCATAGTACGATGATGCTCTGGGATTCCACGAAGCTCCTGCTTCATGGATAAATCAAAATGAACCGAATTGTCGAAGTCGGAGAAGCAAACACGATTGGAAATGTTCGGCGAAGGGCTGACATCCTGTGTTATGTACAAATGGTACAAAGTCATGAAGCGCGTTTGAGGATTCAACTCAAGGAGCTTCTCAAAATTTTCGATCACCTGGGGGTTCATAACTTCACACCTGGTGAGGAGCCGGAGAGATAATTCTGAAAACCGATCCGAGAGTGGCAACATGCCAGCCAGCACTTCAAGACTCATGGTGTGAGTCGAGTGCATGCAACCTAACGCGATACGAAGACACCGATACTGAATACGTTCCAGTTTAATGAAGTGCGACCGAGCCGCTGACTGAAAACAAAAACTACCGTATTCCATAACCGACAAAACCGTTGTCGGTACAACGTTAGAAGATCTTGCGGATGCGCTCCCCACCAGGTCCCGGTAATTGTGCGAGAAAGTTGATCCTTGGCTGGCACTTTCGCTTCACATACTCAATATAGGATCTCCAGGTGCACTTAGAATCGAACCAGACCCCAAGATATTTAAATGACATAGAATGAGTTATCGGCTTACCCCAAATTTGAAGCTTCGGTTGTGCTGGGTTATGCTTCCTGAAAAAACTACCAACTCAGTTTTCTCCGTAGAGAATTCGATACCTAGCTCTAGAGCCCAAGTAGACAAATTGTCAAGGTATCCTGTAAGGGTCCTTGCAGATCGACCCCATTGGGTCCCGTGACGAGACACTACGCCGTCATCTGCAAGTTGTCTCAACGTACAGTTGTCACCTAGACAACCGTCAATGTCTTTGACATAAAAATTATACAAAGGGGCTTAAACATGATCCCTGGGGAGACCCATGTAGCTAAATCGTGAAGCTGTAGAGGTTCCATGAGAGAAGCTCATATGTTTCTCTGACAGCAAATTGTACAAAAATTATTCATTAATGGTGAAAAGCCACAAGCGTGGAGTTTATCTGAAAGAACTTCAACAGATACTGAATCAAAAGCCCCTTGATATCCAAGAATACAGAAGCCATTTGCTCTTTTTTAGCAAAAGCTAACTGAATATCTGTGGAAAGCAACGCGAGACAGTCGTTCGTTCCCTTACCCCTACGGAAACCATATTGAGTATCTGAAAGCAGGTTGTTCGTCTCAACCCATTTGTCCAGACGGAAAAGGATCATTTTCTCCAACAACTTTCGAATACAAGATAACATCGCGATGGGTCGATAGGAGTTGTGGTCGGACGCGGGCTTACCAGGTTTTTGAATGGCAATAACTCTCACCCGCCTCCAATCATGCGGTACAATGTTGAGTTCCAGAAACTGATTAAACAAGTTCAACATGCGCCTCTTCGCGACGTCTGGGAGGTTCTTAAGCAAGTTGAACTTGATCCTATCAGCCCCTGGAGCCGTATTGCCACACGAGAGGAGTGCGAGAGAGAACTCTACCATTGAAAAGGGTTGGCTAATCTCATCTATCGAATTCGTGTTTTCGCGAGGAATCATCCGTGCCGGCACCAGAATCTGGACAAACTTTTCGCGCGAATTTGAGGATCCATTGGTCGAGTACTCCTCGCTCTCGTTGTTCGTAGTTCGGTTACGCAACCTTCGCGCCGTGTTCCAAAGAGTACTCATCGACGTTTCGCGCGATAGCCGTTCACGAATGTTCGCCAGTAACCGCGTTTCTTGGCCTTGATGAGGCTCTTAAGTTCGCGTTCGAGAGCCGTGTATACTTCGAAGTGCTCAGGTGTTCCACGTCTACGGAAAACTTTAAACGCGTCGGACTTTTTACGGTAAACCTCGGTGCATTGCTGATCCCACCATGGAGAAGGAGGTTTCCTGCGAGATGACGTCCCTGGAACTGGTCGAGTTTGAGCTTGAACGCGCTGTCTAAGATCAGGTTGGAGAGGCAGTTATACTCTTCCAGCGGTGAAAGCCTTTCTACCGTCGTTACGGCTTCATCTACTGCTGTCTAAACTTTGTCCAATCGATGTGACGGGTAAGATCATACGTGACGTTAACAGATTTCGACGGATTGAACCCGGTGGCAACCGAAATTTTTATGGGCAAGTGATCACTACCGTGGGGATCTTGAATCACATTCCATGTGCAATCCAACGATAATGAATTCGAACAAAGTGTGAGGTCTAATCTACTGATAACTGAGGATGTACCAGCCAAGCGTGTTACTTCTCCATTGTTAAGAACTGTCATATTGAAGTTGTCACAGAGGTCATATATCAGGGAAGACCGGTTGTCATCGTACAGTTCTCCCCAGCCTGTACCGTGAGAGTTAAAATCTCCCATGACCAACCGCGGAGCAGGAAGAACCGAACAAACATCTGAGAGTTGTTTTCGGTTAATGGAGGCTCTTGGAGGAATATAAACGGAAGCAATGCAAAGGCTTTTATTTTTAATAACAGCCTGACATGCGACAACTTCAATACCTGGAATAGGAGGAAAATTCACTCTATAGAAGGAGTAGCACTTTTTGATCCCAAAAGTACTCATCCTCCACGTGAATCCTCACGATCAAGACGAATAATATTGAAATCATGTAATCGGAAGATCGATTTCGGAAGAGAGCCATGTTTCACAAAGAGCGAATGCATCACAACCGGTAGTGTGAGCTAAAATTTAAAGATTCCAATTTAGGAATCAAACTTCGACAATTCCACTGTAGAACGGTGATCAAATCCCCGACCTCATTTGGAAAATTATCCATCGAAGGAAATGATAGCTGCAAGGATGGGCCACTTTAATGTTAATTTCTGCAAAAAGTTTTCACAGTGGGAAGCATTGCCATAACAATGCTTTTGAGAGGGTCAGAAATTTCCGAGGTTACTTAAAGATACCTTCGGCAATGTCATCAAATGAGAACAGCCCACTAGAGGAGGGGCTTTTGTTCTTAAAATTGGGGCTTCAGGGGTTTGGATGTCCCCG
>JASCZW010019478.1:0-13701 GCA_034211315.2 Aedes japonicus
TCTCGAGTACTTTTTCAAAAGGACGTAAGTAACAAAATGTAAACAAACGCGTTGTTCATGGCATGTTATTAAAAAATCATGTATATATGCCCACATTTGATGAACTTTGTGATGGATTATTTCTGAATGTTTTTACTAACTTTTTACAAAACGGTGTAACATCACTTTTGCACTTTTTGGGAATAATGTACATACGCCACTTGTGTTGAAAAGTAACTTGCGAATCATTGTTATATCATTTGAATGCCTCTTAACGACGCGTCAGTAAAAGGCTTTATACCTCAAGGTTAAAAATTTAGATTTTGTTTAGTAAAAATTGATATTTTTAGCAAAGATATTTTTACACCGTTTTGTTGCAGAAAAAACTAATACGTCATTTTGATTATTTCGACGCATCTTTGTAAAATATGACAACTTGACGTAACATTTCGACGTATCAACATTGTCATTCGCAGAATGACGTATCATTTTGACGCAAGTAACATGCCATCTACCATACTGACTTATCAAAATGACGTATAATCTTTTTCTATTGCAGACCGTTGTAAGAAACATTTTTCTAAATGAAACTTGAATTTTCAATCCTGGTGTAATTTTTAAGCACTGTGATGTAATATCTTTGACCAATGCGTCATTCAGTGGAGTTTAATTGGGATAAACATGTCCGGTTTTCAAATAGCAATAAAAATAAACTCAAAAAAGTTCAATGCTGATTTTCTCATTTTCGTCCAAATGTTACTTACGTCCATTTGAAAAAGTACTCGAGATTTGCTCTTTCAACAAAACAACAGACGAGCTAGTCTATGATGGCAGACTATGATGTAGACTGTGTTGTGCATTACGAGACAATATTTATGTTCCCGTAGAATTCGGACCTAAAAAATAAATTCCTAAAAATTTAAACATGTGTATCAAGATGATTATAAACGCCAGTTATCCAGTTAATAATTGTCACTTAGAGAGTGCTACCAAAATAAATATGATATCCTATGTTAGACAGTTGCTCTATTTCGGAGTCTTCTCCAGATACTTGCAATCGCACGAATTGAAACGAATTTTTAAAGCCGATTGGCTAAAAAATACCGTGCACATCGAACAACTGTGCGAATTGTAAAATTTGAGAACTCTATTATAAAAATTGAATGTCTGTCTGCCTGCCTGTCTGTCTATCTGTTATTTTTACTAGATTTAGGAAATCCTTATGGACTATCCTAACACAGAGGCCTGCACTTAATCATCGTGCACTGTGTTAGAGTGTAGTCAGGGTCGACCTTTAAGAAAAGGCCGACTTCTGATTCCACTAAAACCCGCTTCCTTGTTACACAATCGGAACCCCCCACGGGACTACCCAATGGTATTACTTCGTGGAGGGTCCCGGGCATTTCGCTAAAATAGAGCCATTTAGCTTCTACTCCTTGCCACTACCATTTTGTTCTCGCCTTACTTGGTTGAGCATCTTAGCTACTTTCCTCAACGTCATCGGATTGAGTAGTCCCCGACATCGGATCTACTCTTCTCCGACGGAGGATTACCCACTTGTGGATCCCAAAAGGGAACGACGGTGAGCCATTTAGCTCTCACATACTCACGCAATCGACTCGAGTAATCCTGACTGCGAAACTACCACACAAAAACACCTGAGATCGACAACCCGCTACTCCACTCAACCACTCGCTTCTTGATTCTCCCACAGAGACGACATGATTAGCGTTATAACTCCGTTGAACGCATTCCAAACACTTTCGTCAAGGCACTTTCTATAGACGACTTTAACTGGGCTGTTATCTGCCCCGCTGATGGCAAGCATCTCGCTGCGTGTCCGAATCGATGCAGATATTGCCTGAAGCAACCATGGCCAGATAGAAACTGCGTAAGGTAGAAATTTACTTCTCCGTGCTTCCTTTTCATCCAGATCGACAGATCCGGTATGAGCAGGTGCTCTCATCGACCGTTCACCCTCGTGTCCCATTCTCGTTGCCATTTGACCATCGACTCCGCTGTCATTAGCTTTCGGACTCCTCTGATATTTCGCCGCTGATAACATTCACTGTCCTCCGCGAGAGTGATGTCAATCGGGATCATTCCGGCAATGACGCATACTGCTTCCGATGAAATAATTCTGTACTAACTCACGACTCGCATGGCCATGAGCCTGAACGTATTGTTCAACGCCCGATTTCGCTTGGTTTCCAGCGCTACGATCCAGACTGGACATTCGTATCTCAATATCGACGATGATACACAAGCCAGTAGACGCCGCTTGCTACTGCTATGTCCCTAGCCATTCGGCGTGATTCTGGCTACCGCATTCGCCGTCTTCTCATATGCATAATCTACGTGGCTGTCGAAATTTAGCCGGTCGTCTATCATCACACCCAGTTACTTCAGCACGCGCTTCGAGGCTATGGCAAGCCCTCCGATGACGATTTCTGCTCGCTGTACCGCTTTGCAGTTACTGACCATTAGAGACTCTGTTTTGTGGTCGGCTATCTGCAGCTTCGTCCCCTGCATCCAGCTTTCAATTATGCCGATTGCTTCGGTCACCAGCATTTCTACTTCTTCCATTGATTCGCCTTTCACTGATAATACTATGTCATCCGGAAACCAAATTGCATCATCGATAGACCGTGCTCGCTCTTGGTAAATTTCGCTATCCTGTTGAGGATGATCCTTTTCAGGAGTTTCCCAAGTGTATCCAACGGGCACATTAGCCTGTACGGTGTTGGATCCCCCGGAGGCTTTCCTGGCTTCAGCAACAACACTAATTTCTTTATTTTCCACCTGTCCGGGAAATGGCCTCCCTCTAAACACCTCTGTAGCACATCCCTGAACATTTCCGGGAATGCCTGAATCACCACTTTCAGAGCCACGTTAGGGATTCCATCCGGTCCGGGTGGCTTCCTCACCTAAAGCCCTTTCTCCACTGCCACGAGGTCCTTGTTCGACACATGCATGCCCTGAACATTACTTCTCTCTTCTTCGCTGTACGGTGTACGTGACCACGTCGTTGGTTCGGGCGTCTGGAAAAGTCCATCTACGATAACCTTAAGTTTGGCAGGACATAGCTCTATTGATCCATTGATGGGCCTTTGATCTTCGCCTTACAATACGGTACGCGTCGCCCCAGGGGTTAACATCAGCGGCTCAACACAGCTCCTTGTAGCAGTTCCGCTTGCTCAGTCTTATCTCTCGTTTTAATTCGGTTCTGGCTCTCTCGTTTTAATTAAACTGGTAAACTAGTTTCTGTCTGTCGAAAATATAAATAGACCGCTTACACCGTATTTCCTGCCCTTCTGTTCAGAAAGAGGTATGGGCGCGTGAATCGGCTGCCCCATCAACGTTCAAAAGTGCTTGAAACAAATGCGACCGTCTTGCTGATGATCACGTAAGATGCGATGGGGTTCGTTGCCCTGATATTCTTTCTAACATGTGGCTTCTATAACCAAACCTGATGGAATTGCGTAAACGAGTACTCATCGGGATATGATCTCATATACGATCGCTTGCCGCATTTGCAAAAATACCCCCTCCCCAGACCACCATGGAAGCGGCGCTTTGGAACCTTGGAATGTTTCTGTCGCTCTCTGGAATGTCCTTAGAACTGCAGGCCTACAACCTGTTGTTTTGGATATTGTGAGACTACTGAAGGACAAGTAACTTTTCATCGGAATAGCTCGTCCAGCGTGCCGCGATGGTAGGAGAGTTGCTCTTTCAAGCTTTTTCTTCTTGAAAGATTCCGAAACTCCGTGAACTTTACGTTTCTTGCAAGCTTGATATCTCAGATTCTGTTAAAAACATTGTAAATGGTCGATTTCGAGACATTGAGATCAGCAGCCATTTATATACAGAGCGTTGTGATTTTCTTCGAATTTGTTTTTTGCCGGTTCTTAATAGTTCATCCAGTCCTAGCTGGAAGGAAGTCTCACGGTATCTTCTAATGGTTCAATACACAAAATCGTGCTTTACTTCCAGGATCTCAAACTCTTGAAAATAGTGCCTGGACGCTCTCCTTCCAGAAATGTCTTTATCACCACAGCACGAAATTCTTTCATTATTGGTCATAAAAGATGGACACCAAATGAAAAAAGCAGACAGAACTTTCAACACAATACCAATACATAGATAGTGTATCAATTTATAATTAGCCAATTTGTTTACTTCGAGGATGATATGGACATTGTAGGCCGCACATATTTGGAAACGGTGGAAGAACTGTACACCCACCTGAAACGTGAAGCAAGAAAAGTCGGACTGGTGGAAAACGCGTCGCAATGATGTCTATATAAGATCTGTACCAACGCACTGCTTGTTTGTATTAGAAGCAAAAATAATGTAAACATTGCTGAGCCGACGACTGATGATGTAACACTATTCAACTTTCTGTAAGCGTGCATGGATTCAGATAAAAAAATCGGGTGAGTTGTGGATATAATCATGATACAAATACCATTTATGTAATCTTTCTGATTACATGGGTCGTTTATAGTGAATTTAACTGAGTTAATTGAATTTCTGCCACACAAACCTTCAAGCTCCGCAACATCACAACAATTGGGAATTGGCTACCGAGTAGCGATAAAGAGCCAATTTTCCGTCATCTATAGACTGGAATTGGTTCAAAAAAATACGTTTTGAAGCGCACACAATAAACAATCACGGAGCGAACGGATTAAAAAAAATAGTATGACGTAGCACTTTCCAAGTAAGGAGCGCGGTGGTGTCATTAGCGATTTTGCGATAAGCGATTTTGCTCACTTCACTAACATTGTTATAGCTACTAGGCCAGACCTTATATAGACGTCATCAAATGAGTCGAACACAGAAACACAGCTGATCTGGCAATAACGGAGTAGCATCCACGGGCGGTCAATCATGCTCGTGCTCAATAACATACCCTAGGAGGATTTTAAAACTCGATTGTTTGATTTCAAATGGCAGTGTTTTGAATATTTCTCAGAACCTACGTTACATAGGTATTCTGGGTAGAGTCTGAGATCAAATAAAAAACTAAATATTATGTTGTGATGTTGCCTATAATGATTACTCAGGTTGCTGTCGTCTTGGTCGTTTTAACTGTTACATCATCCCTCTCGTGGGTCAAAGTTTTGAGACCAAAATTTTGACCAGTAGTGAAAGTATCACATATTCTAGTCATTTTTTCACTGCCACGTCGTAGAACTTTTATATAAAGGCACTAATATCAGGTGTGATACTGGCGGGTTAGGCCGCCATTCACTCTTAGACTTCTTACTCTCAATCATAATTTTTCATTTTCGTGGCAACTTATGTTGTTGTTTATCTTTTTGTTTTATGGATTGAATAACCCAAATACCTATAGTTAGCTAATGGTATAATAAGTCAATGTAATTGCAACATCTTCGAAAAGGGTGAATGTTTTGATTGAGGTAATTATCTGACTGTTCGAAGTGAAGCACATAGTCATAGAAAAGTGTTACTTAAGACGGACGATGACAGGCAGGTATATTAGAAATAGGACGTGTAGGGCCCGCTTAGGAAAGACCATTGAAGCAGCAGAATAAACCTAACCATGTGATGAAATTTCTCAGAAGCGGATGGTTTCTCGTCTCCGTGGGGGGCTCTGGGGGTGGACGGTGGTTTATTGCTGGAGCGGGAAGGGGCGGGGACGGCGTATTGGGAGTTCCGTGTGGGGTGGCGGCGGGAACCATAAGTCATCGTTTTGATGATGCACGAATATTTTGTAATCGTCACACCTTAGATGGTGCATGACGAAAACCGGTATGTTTTGGTCGCTTAATCTAAGAATGGCGAAGACGTCCTTTATGGCTGTAAAGGGTTATTCATAAGTCACGTCGACTAATTTTTGATATTTTCAGAACTCCCCTTCTTGGCTTTTTCTAAAGGCCATTTTAAACATTTAAATGAAGCGTAGATTATGGCCAGACCTTAACGTGGTTTGTGAACTTTTGATTATTCATATGAAAATTTTCTATAACCTATTGATTAGATAAGAAAGCAGAAGACATTGTATGATTTTTATAACCGACCTACCTTCAAGAATTTTTTCGCTAAAACATAATTCAACTGAAATTCTTATTTATTGTTAAGATTTCAACCTTTCATACGGTTGAAATTTTGACATGCACAGCAAAAAGGGAAGAAATGTATAAACATTTACTAGGCTCATCCTTTTCGGTAATTTTAGCTACTGAGACAAGCTGACATGAAAGCGTTCGAAGCGAAGAAAGAACTTTTATATTATACCGAAATTTTGACCGAAGGTGTTATCATTGCAGTTCCAGCCAATTTCAAGTTAGAAATCCTTTCTGCGACAAAATTCATAGAATTTGAGCCTGTTTGGGTAAAATCATGCATTGCTGGCAAAACACACGTGTTTGCCTCCGTGTTTTTTTCCACCAGATCGTGCAAATAAAACTGTTCATGAATCTTTTTTCAATACGCCTAACAAATTGTATCACAATTACCTCCTGAGGCTAAAGTTACCACATCTATGGTGACTTCAACCAAAGATAAGCTGACTTTTTCAGGACTCTGAAAATAAAAGCATCTTACTTCCAGTTGTTGCAGACAATGGAACACTGCAGTTTGTTTTCGACAAAACTTCTAATTTAGGTCTAAATCAAAGTAATAACGCCAAAAATCAGCAGAACTGTTACTTAGGCTTTCTGTTGACCAATGTACACGAAGATTCATGTGTGAATGAATCATTGAATCCCTTATGGTAAAATGAAGCATTTCACACAGTAATCGAATTCTCTCTATTTAATCATGAAACTCAAAGACCCAACGACTGTGAACTCGAGGAAATCTTTGTATATCACAAAGCAAATTATGAAAATATTAAACGCAGATTAAGTAGTGTGAACTGGCAACTAATTCTACACACTACCAAAATGTCGTATAAATTTCAGTCTCCAGAGACCGACACATGCAAGCGTCCTTTAGTACATAAGAATGAGTTGAAAGAGATGCGACAATAAAGACTGGACTGGGAAAAAATGAGACACACAAAAATGATCACCAAAAATTCATTTTAAATCAGATACTTTTCAAACTTTTCAGGAATTAAATAACTATATCATTAACTATCTTTTGGCATAATTTATTTATTGAATTTCCTCCCCAAGCTGAATGCTCGTACATCTTACTGCTCATGAGATCTTGGGCAGGCTTTGTCATCTTCCTTACACAATTTTTCCCAGTTTTTCTTCAAAACTTCATCGGTTTTGAATGTTTGTCCGCTTTTCTTCAACTTCTTCTTCATTATCTCCCAAAATTTTTCGATCGGACGAAATTCTGGTGTATTTTGCGGGTTCGCCTCCTTCGGGACCACATTAAAGTCCTTCGCTTCGTACCAATCCATTACAGGCTTGGCGTAATGGCACGAAGCGAGATCCGGCCAGAACAGCGTGGGACCACGGTGAGAGCGGAGGAAGGGCAGCAAGTGCTTCTGCAAGCATTCCTCACGATAAATCTACACGTTTATGGTGCCGATTGTAACGAACGGCTTGCTGTACCCTCAGCATTCGCAGACCGCCTGCCACAACAGGTACTTCTTCGTGAATTAGTCCATCTTTCTCTTCCGGAACTTTTCATTTCCGCAACGAACCGACAAAAAACTCGAGGCCGGGGATTTGTTTGGTGTCCGCCTTGATATATGTCTCGTCGTCCATGACGAGACAGCCTGGCTTGACTAGCCACTCACGGTACAGCTTCCGCGCACGCAATTTGGCCACCGTGTTTTGCTTGTCAGTCCGGTTTGGCGCCTTCCTGACCTTAAAAACACGTAGCCCAGCCCATTTCATGGTCTGCTGGACGAACCACTTCGACGAATTGACCTTTTTGGCCACGTCTCGGGTGGAAAGGTTCGGGTTATTCTTAAAGTACTGCCTTATCTTCCGCGCCTTCGCTGGGTATTCCGTTTTCGGTTTTCAGCCGCTTCCAGCGCGTCGCTCGATGGTCTTCGTCTCCTGGAACATCTTCACAACGCGGGACACGGTGGAATGGTGGATTCCAAGCCTTTTGCCGATCCATCTGTGCGACTGACCAGGACTATCGATCACCGCGCCCAGGATTTGCTGGCGTAGCTCTTCTTGTTTCGAATGCATCTTGAAAACTCTTGAGATGCACATAACATAACACTCAGACGATACCAAATTTCATTAATTTTAGCCGCGATAAAATTACACCCAAAACAAAGTGTCGCATTTTTTCCGAGTCCAATCTCTAAATTCAACCAAACACATCTTTTGTCGAATTGCATATGCGTCAGTCTCAGAAGCCATAATTTTACACGAAATATTTCTTTACATTCCAGACTTTTAACAACACATGAATTACGTCTCGTGTAAAATTCACAATTTCTAAGTGTGTACGGAATGAACGAAATGTTGAAATTGCTGTTGATGTCTACTATAATGTTCTTTTCGGAATTATTCATAAAGAGGTACCAATCAAAATAATACAACATCATGGAAATTCAAAAATTAATCTAAAAATTGCAAAAATCTAAAAATCTAAAAACTGTAAGGTGTACAAAAATTAAAAAATAATAATAACAGCAATGAAGATTTAGAGAAATATTTAGACGTTTGTAATCAACTAAATTTAGCCATCGCATTTGAAGAGTATGACACTAAAACTGGAAGGGAAATAAAGTTGTGCCCTAAACCCTTTTTCAATTACGTTAAAACAAAATTTAAATCAGAAAAATTGTCCATCATCCATGCATTTAGATGAACGCATTGGAAGCAATTCGGAAGAAATATGCAATCTTTTTGCAACATTTTTCCAGGAAATTTATACCACCTGCTTCGAAAATGGCCGGGACCGGCACTTCTTTGAATTTATCAGACCAGTACAGACTCAAACACAAACTGAATAAATGATCGCGCAATCCGAAAAAAAATGATTTTGATTAAATTTATTGTAATCATACGATAAAATCAATAGTGCGTAAAATTTGAAGTATTGTTCATAACTATAAGATGACAATAGCAGTTATTGTTTCCACAATAGAATCTAACATAAATTGAGATATTGACAACAGAATAACGGTGTAGTTATGTATCTTAACTATAGAAAAAATCATTTTTTTTCGAGCAAATTTGAGTCAATTACTATTGATTGTGTAGTTTCACAATTGCTGAAAATTCTTGCATATGGGTTTAATAGTAAATCTGTTGTAATAACAATATACATTTTTCATTTATCTGATACATGAACAATAAGATTCAACGGCGGCAGTAGATTTTAAAGTTATTTTATATTATTGTATTTTAATTGTATGGTTATTTTTATCCGGCCAGCTTCGCATGCTGTTCGATCTCACAAAGCACACGGCGTCTTGCTGTTAGTTGTGTGAATAGCAACGCGTCCCTCCAGCAGCGTGCATTGTTTCCACCCATCGAGAGTGGCTACCAAGCAAGCAGCCAATTTCTATTGTTGTAGTTAAAGCGAGCAGCGTGGACCATCACTGTCGGCGGTCCGTATCCATGGACTATTGTAATGATGCGGTGCGCACGACTCCACAATGTTCATCCAAACTTCGTCTCCCCTATAAAAGGGACACGTCATTCTATGTCATTTTAGTGGTGTCAACGTCTTATTGCATGTACCCACCGAGCTGGCACGATGCCTCTCGGTGGTATTAAATTAACTCCCAGTAGTCAGTTCGTTTCACTCGTCTCATCGTCGTGTCTCAACCAAATAGTCACAACACAACGTATGACCTGGTCAAACACTGGACGAAACACATGCGACGCGACAAATTTAGTGCACCGGAAAATTGTATCAAGGTAAGGCAAACTATGTGTTCGCGTCGTTTTGATTCCAGACCACGAAGAAGGAATATGAAACATCGTCGTTGAGTATGAATGCATGACTATCTTCATGCTTTGTGTGCAACACGACGAAAATGGAAAGACGTCGCGTAGCTGAAATCGGTGAAGGTGACTTTTTTTTCTTTGCGTGTTTTGTATGACGTGAATGACTTTTGTCAGCTCTGCTTGTGTCTTTCAGTTTCGAGGCCTGCCATTGCCCTATACGGAGCTGTCAATGCTTTCTCTTTGTTTCTGTTCGTTCCGGCGGTGGAGTGCGGCTCACTCCTGGAGCATCTCATAGGGATGGGATTTTGCCTGCTTCTGACAAACTTCATCATAGATCGGTACTCCGTGCATAAGAGCATGCTAGGAACAACAATCGAAGTGTCTTTCCATGTGGTTTATATCAGTACCAGTGTTTGGTGGGTCATATAAAAAAAACTCAAGGGTTATTCTTTTCTAGTAACCTCCTTGTTTGCAATGTTCCAAGTGTTCAAACACAGCGAATCAACCCGGCCGCTCTAATTTAAAGTTTGAGGGTGGTTGTAATGCGAGACGATGAGATTGTAGAACCCTAAATAGCACCCGTTCTTTTCAAAGTTTCAAATTAGTTTTTATTTGACATATTTTAGATTTGGAATAACAACTAGATCCCAAGCTGTAGACTAGGCTGTAATTTTTTTTTCTACGGTTAGTTTAGAATGACTTGAACTTTTTAGTCATAAAATCGCTAAGTCGTTATGAGGATATCACCAATAATCGCACTAAAATCTTTTTCGTCTCTTTTTTATGTTACTCATTCTCTGCAACCATCATGGCCACGAGCGGTAGTGAAATTCAATTCATATGTTTAAAAGGGCACATGTTTAAAAGGGTACAGGGCACTACAAAGGTAAATTATATCTACCAATGGCTGTAAAATGAACGCAATTGACATGAGACAACCTGACTGACTTACCCTTATAGCACACCTTAAAATGGAAGCTTATAACATACTAATTAAAACTTTTAGGAGTATCATTAGAAGAAACCGCTGTCCGGTAAGTAGTCCGATATCGACCTTTCGAAAGCATTTGGATGTGATGAGGTGTTTAGATGTTTAGATGATTAGGGAAGGCTGTACAGAGAATTTATTGGCCAAGACAATTCATGAAGATAGGTTCATGTAATGTTACTAATAATCCAAAATCTGAAAGGTACAAATATGGACATTGCTCCCCACTCTCTACTGACGAGTGCAACGGGAAAGACTATAGGTGCATAGACCTGGGGGTGAGTCCCGGATACGCAATCTTAGCAGGAAAGCTCGGACTATACACTGAACAATTACAATTACAATTACAACATTTATTCCTGTTATATCATATTTAAAACTGATCCAGCTATCAGCGAGAGCAAATTGAAAAGTCAATTTGCTGTACATCTTGTCCCGTTGATAGCAAAATAAGTATTCGATTTGATGATCCCTCAATACAATGACAACAAAATTACTTTTCTCAAAGAAAAGTGAACGCAAGATTACAGCAAGATGAAACCTAAATTTGATATCAAATTTGCCATATTGTGAACTGAAATCAAATCAGCGCCAACATTTGATTAGGGGCTATTCATAAACCACGTAGACTTTTCTGGGGGGAGGGGGGGTTGGCAAAAGTCTACGCTCCAGAAAAAAAATTAAAAAAATTGTTGAGATGTTCAAAAATTAGTCTACGTGGTTTATGAACAGGCCCTTAGGGCGAATCAACCTTTTTTTTTTTTTTTTCAAAAAAAGACCGTGCAATATCGTTAGTGGCTACTCCTTTACTGATCAGAACTGGTGCAATTCCACAGAGAACCACATAGATGGAGCTTGGGAGTAGCTTTTACATCTTCAATGTACAAGTTCACCAACTCTATTTATAGATCAGTACCGGCGCCGGTCACGTCCTCACGGTCTTTGGGGAGGGGGGAAGAAGGATGATTAGTTTGACAATCGTTGTTATTAGAGACCGTGAGCACCACTGCATCTCTACAATTGCCAAGGGAAGGAAATTTGTGTTAGAGAGGCAGGTTTATTTTTAGATCATGGATCACTGTGAGAGCGCAGTAGACTGATTTTTATTTTAAATCTAGTGGTGATAGAAAGAGGCAAGTGACAAGGGGACGGGCCTGGGATTGAACTCCCGACCATCTGCTCAATAAGCAGAACGGATAACCACTGAGCTACTGACCGCGTCTTTGATTAGGGCGAATCTGCTTATGTAAACAAATATCTTGTTTGTTAATTTATCGGAAGTTGAATACAATTCCTACAAATTGAATATATCACTGTATAGAGATAAAGCTAAATTTGTATTTGTTACCTTTTGTTCAATAGAAAATGACTACGAAAGCCATTGTTCACAAAAGCTAATGCGCCCTAATCTTATGTTGGCGCTGAAAGTTTGATTTCAATTGGATGTTGATATCAGAATAAGTTTTCAAATTGCTATTTTGTGATTATAGACTTTACTCGGGTATGTTATTTAAAATGATAGTTTGTTGAATTGATTTTCCCGTTACGAGAAATCGTCATTTGAACAGCGTGTACATGAAATCATTAGTTTCTCGCATATCGACATCCCCACCCACACCCCGGTACTCCCTTCCAGCAGATGTCGCACCTCGTCGGCCGGTGCCACCGCCAGGCTCTGCAGGTTGACTTCCTTCATCTCGTGCACCAGCTGTTCGACCTGTTTCTTCTTCTCCGCGATGTTGCTCTCGATGCCGGCCACCTCACTCTTCAGCTTGTCGGTTGCCTTGCTCGCGTGGTCCGTGCTCTGGATGGCCAGATCAATCTCCAGTTGAATCCTGTCAACTTCAGACATTAGATGACGTTCTAACTGTGCACGATTAGAGTCATACTGTCGGCAATACTTGCGCTGCTCCACCTGGATGTCGTCCATCAGCAGGCGGATCTTGTTCTTGCACTGCAGCAGTTCCGTCTCGCAGTTGGCCAGCTTCGAGCGCAGCAGGGTGATCTCCGATTTGAGAGTCTTCTCCTGCTGTCGCACGAGCTCGCCTTCCTCCTCGACGTACGGAAGCGTTTGCGGCTGCTCGTTGCCCTGCCGGTAGACCTGGTCCGTTTTGTTGATCTCCTGCGTGATGGCTTCAAGCTTCTCCTGCTGCTCGCGGCCCTGCTCTCCAGGTACTGGATCTCCGAGTCGAACTGTGTGTGGAAAAGCGGAAGTAAAGTCGATTACAATTGGTGAAAAGAATTTTTCCGAATAATTACATGGCAATAATTAGTGTTATTACCTGACGTCGGAGAAGCAGAAAAGGTTAAAGTTAAACGGATACATTATTAAAATATAAACCTAGGGCGAATGATCAATAAATGTGAGGCAGGTTGTTCCGAATATTGGTCTAGTAAAAAATTCAATTTCTAACAATGAAAAACAAGGGTCTGGTTTCATTGACCCACAACTCGAACAAAGAAATGCCAAACAGAGCGCCGTGCCCCTGAAATTATTCCCAATAACATAATTCAATGCATACTATTCCAAGTCCACGGACTGTTCCGCTGAACGAATGTGCCACATGCCATGAATAATAAGGTTAAAGCTTGTTTTATTTTCTTTGGCTTCTTTCCGATCACCATAATGCGATATGAAGGGCGTTGTGTGTGACACGCGTCTTTTAACCGCTCGGTTTCGATTTTGCCGGCTTCCGTTCAGGAGTGAGGCGCGGGTGGCTGGTTAGAATGTCAAACCTCGCTCCAGGACCAGGCATCATCCGCGTTGTTTCCGTTTTCGGTCGATGTTATCACATTTGATGCGTGTGTTCTCGAGCATAGCGTGAAACGATCATCGGATGAGACACCCCCGACCAGGAACGGCCACCAGGCATCGCCAACAAGTGA
>JASCZW010019479.1:0-13696 GCA_034211315.2 Aedes japonicus
AAGATACAGTTCAGTGGTGGTTAAGGTAGAAGGCGTTCAATGCAGTCAGGTGCCAGGGTTGCCGTCACAACAGGCAGCGCCAATTGGGAAGCCGTTGTATAATCGGGCCTGATGGAATCATCCCGAAATATTAGTGAGTGTCGGAAACCTGGCTGTGGAACCGCCAAAGAAAAGACAAGACATCAGGAAGAACTTGTCTGGTGGTTTCCTGGTCATGATTGGAGAAACACCGAGAAAACCACGAATGAAAAAGAAACAGTAAACAGATAATCGAGAGACGGATGGTATTAACAAACTTTCTTATCTTATCCACTTTTTTTTTTTTTTGATGTATTTTGTATATACTTATTCTCTGCATATTCCATGGTTAATAATTATACTAATGAAACAGAGGCTATGATTGAGGACCTAGGAAATTTAAAATTAACACTTCATTTGATCCTTCTTTAAAATAAAAAATTTAACCTTCATTAATTTAAATTCTCCTAGTTTCCCAATCACAATCGTTCTACTAATACGCTCAAAAGTTTTTTTAAATAGTGTACTTTAAAAAAAGTTAAAGCTATCAAACTATCCTTTTCTTTCATACTACTATCTATAGTTCGACTCCACCTTAGCCAGTGTTTTTACAGGGAAGTATTCCCACTCAATTTCTCCCAGGAATCATTAAAAGGCCCTGATCCCAGAGCAAAGCTCTGGAGTGGGGACCAGAAAAGTCCCCTAGTAAAAAGACCGCTGGGCAAGTGAGTTCTAACAGGTTAAAAAGTAATCCTCTGGGCTTGAGAAAAAAAATGTTAAATTGTTTTATTTTATTTATTGTAGTCCGCCCTCTGGCTCGAATGCACTTTATTCCAGCGATTTTCCAAACTTATTGATCCTGTTTGGCGTTAATTTTTCCGGAAGTGTCTTTCGCAAAATACCTATCCGCGGCGTCGGTGATTTCCTCGCGTGAGCTTTCGAATTTTTACAGATAAGCCATCTTTTGATGGGAACAGATAACAGTCCGAGGGAGCCAAATCGGTTGAATTCAGAGTGATGCTGTGAGAGCAATTGGAGCACGTAGGTTGGCTGATTTTTAGCCGCGGTTTGTGCTCTTCGGCGCGCATTGTTTTGTAACAACAAAATTGTTGTTCTCTTTCCATGTGAGGCCGTTTTTTAGCGGGCTTTGGCCTACAATCGCTCCAATAATGCACAGTAATATCACCCAAGTAACCACGAGGCTGTAATTGCGTGCATATGGCGAACCATATGTATATGTCAACCCGTCTAGTGCATCATTGAGAGTTGGATTAAAGCTGAAGAGGGCCCCACTAAGATCGAAGTAATTCTGCTATCTTTGCAATGCCATACAACATTCCTAAAGCTCTATTAATGCGGTTGGTAATGCGTCACTACATTCTTAAGCTAATCTAAAGCTTCATTACTACGAGCAACTGTTGAATTGAAGTGATCCCGCATTACCGATGTTGATTTTCGAGGTTGAATAAGTGCAATAATATAATCCTTGTGGTTACCCGGGCATGAGACTAACTCTAAGACCAGTGGTGGTCCTGACTCGACTACGATTTATTTTTCTTGGCTTAGTCAGTACTAGCACATCGGTCCCAAGTGCGGTCCCAAGCTTAATAATGCGCCCCTGACAATGAACTTACACAGACGCACTCTCAAGCAATCTTCTGTCAAAATAACACAGCAAATCAAAATAATGGCTGCAAACATGTACAGCAAGGTGCTGGCTATCAAGGTGCACGGAACCAAGGGCTCCACAACCGTGAACCAATTTCTGTACCGCTGGTTGCCCTGTTGAGTATTTGCAATACTCTCGGCCGATGGGTTTATCTCCTTGTTCTTCAACAGATGCCTTTTACCCTTCTTACATCAATAGAAGGGTGTTCAAGATCGCTTGAAAGCTCGGCTTTTTATCCGAGTTACCCACAGGGCCGAGTATCGCACACTATCTGACTCCCAGCTCGACTGAACTGAGCACATGTCTGTGTGTATGCTATGTATGTGTGCGAGTGTTACAAATAATGTCCACATCGGTTTCTCAGCCATCCAGAACCGATTTCAGTTCTGATCGAGCGGCAAAATGAAAGCTACAACATTCCCATAGAATCATCTGATTCGTTTTCTCGTCTCGGACATTTCGTTACGAAGATATGAGCGAAACAGTCACGAAGGCCTATTATAATAGTAATCAAACAGTTTTGCCTCCGATTACATACTGAGACTTATTTGTGTACCGATTTTGGCTGCGGTGAATTTGCCAAATCAAACAGCAAATCTCCATCAGCGATACCGAAATCTCCAAATAACTTGGTCAAAATTTCGTTATGATTGGATAATCCTTCATGGAGAATAAGGACCAAAAACAATACTACTAGAAGGAGAACAAGAGCAACGGATGGTAGAGATGAAAAATATACTGGACTTTGCAGTTCAAAACGAAACAGAACCACTCCACACCTACATCGACGCCGCCTGCATTCTGGCTGTGTCAAATCATTGTATAGCTCTATACAGCGGACTCAGCCACACTAAGCGACTCTATAGAATTCAGGATCACGATTAAGCTCGAGTGGTTTTGAATTGCTGAATGAGTATATCGAAAAGTTACACTAAAGTTTCCACATTTACTACAACTACGTACAATTTTTGACGAGTTAAGTATTAGTATTCATTAAGCATCTTGATTCGTGTTTCGTGTGAAATCAAAATTCGTTCTGTGGACTTAAACATACGAAATTTCTCATTATTTGTTTATACTTTCTACTATATAGTGGGTCGCTGAAGCACCTGCGATTGTCACATATTTAGTCACTTCGATAAACAATATCGTTCAGGATTGACAAATAGTTCGTTTTATAAACTAAGCAAGTTTTGAATGTTCCCTGGATCTTCTTGGAATTTCTCTGATGAAAAATCTGATTTTCGTCTAATCTGTTCTCTGACCACTTGCTAGCAATCGTGCAGTCCCGCACCAAGTACACGAGTACGACCGGATCGGCTTCCTGGTCATCCAACGAGTAGCATGTGTCACGGTGCCTTACTTCCGAGGTTTTCCAAATTTCTGAAAGAATAGAGGCTGTATGCGCTACCTTTCCAAAACTATTTTATCACCACCGCTACAGAAACTCCTTCATTGCATGGTAAAAGATAAACACCGGGTGAAATAATCGGACATAACTCCAAAACCGTTTGTATACGACATAGTGCCAAATCACACCAACACATGCCCGCGTGAAGCATGTTGATGAAGTTGCACGGCACCAGTGCAAGGAAAAAGTGTATGAGAATATATTGGACACGATGTGCCATAAGGATAGGCATAAAACAGATATATACATTTTTCATTTAATTGGCCACTATAAGCAGCTAAAATAGTCAATAAGTTACCGAACGTCAGCAGAGGTGATCCGATCAAAATTTGGTCAAACTGCAATAATGTGTGAGCTGATCAAAGTTTTTATCAATAAGTCAAATTAATTTTTTTGAGTTCAGTAATTACAGAATAAAGAGAAATATTCAGCTATGCTTCCTTTTTACCGAATTTTAAGACCTGCCATAAGTTTTCGTAGTCTCCTTGTCCACTTTATTCGCCGCAGAACGCCGGTTTGCCTTGAACTGTTTTTCACTCACAATATCCGGTCGAAATGTAAACGTTGCTCTTCAAGCCGACAGGTGAAGATGGTCTGCCACACCAGATGTTTCCTTCGCGAACTTTGACAGTTTAAGGTGTTTGAAAACATTCGCCACCTTTCCCGTCCGGTTGCCGTATAAAATTCCAGTCCAGGAAGCTTTTTAAAGTCTGCCTGTGACGTTAGCTTCATCACGATCAACAATTAGCGCCAACTTGGCGTGAGAGTAGTTTGGATTTTCACCATGCACTGCGCAAAACTTTGATGCGTTGCTTCCTTCTATCGACGACATTTTGATAACTGAAGTGCTAATCTCAAAATCAAAATAAAGGCATCTTTAAAAATGAAGGGTGTGCAATTTTTTTACTGCACGATGAAAGGAAATGCGTCAAGTTTAAGTCAACCAAGTTTTGTTCGAAACACCCTTTATACAGTCTAGGTTAACTTCTAATGTATCTAGCGCTGGAGTTCAGATGAGTTCGGAAGAGTTATTCACATCAATTTAATCGTTAATGTATGATCTTTCATTTAATTTAGGTTTCACAGAAAAATCCTGCTTAATTCTACAACTTAAATCAGTTTACCTACAATATACAACAGAAAGACATTTTCAAAACATGTCTCAAAGACACATTATGTTATACCAACTGTTATTATTATTCCATGGAAATATAACACATACCTTTTACTGAATATCAATTGTTATAGAAAACGTTAACTTATGTTTTTAATAAATTAGGTAACTTTTTTCGCATCTGTATGTACAAGAAAAATAAGCGCAAAAAACGGACGACAGAGACACAAACTTTCAGCGAGTGGCACAGAATGTAAACAAAGTCTTTTCCAGCTTTACCTGTCAAGTTATTTGCCAAGGTATGAGGATTAACTGCAACTACATAAAGATGTGTTCAATCATTTTCATACTTTTGATTTATGACCAGGTGTTTGCTTTAATTACTACTCAGTGCGATGGCACTAAATATTCCAACTGTTTCAACTGAATTTCAATACAAGATGAAAAACACAGATGGCATTCCACACGATTAGTCATCATCCATGGCTCTATCAGCAAGTGCTCAGGTGGAAAATTTGTCTTTCTCTCGGATAGGAGTTGAATTGTGAAATTCAACAAAATCAAATTAATTCATTCGATGTCAAAAGCTTACAAATACCTCAATTACCAACTGTCGAAGTACAAGCTCAGGAAAAGGTAGTAGGGGAATGGTACAAATGAAACAACTGAAGATTATTTGACTATGCACAATTTAATTAGCCATCTTCATTCGTCCATGCGCTCACCTTCATTCACAATCTGACATAATGTAAATAAAACTCCAAACCGCTTTTCACATGTTTGTTCTACCGCCAACGAAGTCTTAAACATGTCTTTATGCCTAATTGATGCACCATTCGAAAAGCTCACTGATCATCGTAATCGCTTTATTATCAGCGGGTTTAAATGGATTATAATTTCGTCAATTGACTTTCCGCCCGCTGCTAAGCATAAACAAGATACCGCGGGTGGGTGGCTCCTGGCCTGAAAGAAATGCAAAACTTAATTTCCGTTTTGTGTGTTTCCCAGTCTTACACATCGCACAAAACACGCGCGCCTATAGAGATGAGTGAAAATTGGAAAAACAAATTAATTTTCGAGGCATTTGCGAAGACTTACATACGTTTGAGCAATGCTGTCAACCACTGCCAGTGCCGAGACGGCTCACCCGGGGGCAATCAAAATTGGCTTCGCTGCGAAGGTCGTTTGCCCTAAAACAGGATTGGCATCCTTGTGCGTTCGTCGAATTTCAGTAATATGAATAGCAAGGAGAGGATTTATATCCAACTGATTCGTACCAGCCAAGCTCACCGTGAAGAAATAGCTCTTCCGAGAAGCACTCTTTTTACTTACTTACTTACGATACAAGTCCATTTCAGTTGGATTGATTCACGATGAAGTACGTGTGGCCCTGGATTATGTTATGCTCAGAAAAAGGAGAATTACATTTAAGTGTGAGTTAACTGAAATTCAAGGTGGCATGAGGCAACTAGGTGTGGTTAAGTGTGTTTCAAGATCTTTTGTTGAATGTTCGATTTCGGTACCCTTCCGGGTCTAGGTTCGGCTGATGACCATTCGGAAAATATCCGTTTTGAAATGTTTTTATTTCTATCAAAAGTCTTTCCAAAAGAGTATTTCCTGCCAGAATGACCTGAAAATGTGGGAAATTTCATTGTTTTTTGTTTGTAAAGTATGTACAGTATGTAACAAAAGTTTTCCTGTTTTGCGGTTGGAAAGTAAGCCGTTGATATAAATGTTATTATATGATTTAATCTGTTTTATGTGCTTATCATTTTGCCATCGAATTAACATGACTTTTTTCTTCCTTTGGGAAACCAAGTAAATGAAACGATAGAAAAAATACGCAAAAAAGTTTGTCCACCTGAATATACATAGTTAATAATATTTTAGTGTGTATTACGCAGTACCTGTCAATTTATCGAATGAAAACATTGCAAAACACCGCACATTCCGTCGTTAGGTGCATTTGTACATCAAAGATTAAGTTATTTTGCTTAAAAAGCCTGAAAACCCACAAATGTTAAGTGTTAAAAAATTGATAAAGAACATCATAAGTCCGGTAATAGCTATAGTACAATCGCTGATATGGAACGGCCTTTAATTACGTCACGCAAAAATTGACTTTTTATAAGCGACGAAAGTAGCATAATTGTGGGACAGGTTATTTTAATTGATAATTCAAAATAGATTTATTCGAAAAATTAGGTCTATTCTGCGCCTCGGTGAGTCGAGATGCCTTAAGAGAATTGAGTGTGATGAATATATACCTCGTATTATTCTGTGTGGATCAAATGGAGAATGTACTCACACGAGGTTAGTCACCTTACTCGATTCGCTGAGGCGTCTCAACTCATCCGAGGCGGAGACTAGACCTGAATCACTATATAGTGCGGCGGCCCACACAAATCACGACTCGGCCTAGATGAGCTGCCCTGCAGGACGTCCACGCCTAAATGTAAAGGACTAGGTCCATTTTCTGGTCTGAAGGGCATAACCACCGGCCAAAGACGGTCTTGTCGTGGTCCGCCGATAAAGACTAAGACGGAAGACGCCAACCAACCCCTACCGCCACTGTCCGCTATTGCTGGTTTGAAGCCGCACAAAGCCTTACCTCATTGTCCTTGTTGGTGAGCGCTCCCAACGACATCCATACCATCCACTAGAATAGCCTAATAAACCCACCACACAGCAGATTTTATCGTTTTTCCGTTTAAATAAATTTTCCATGATTCCTCCAATTTACTTGTCCAATTAACAATTTCAGTATAAATGCACTGTAGTCTACGCGTAGCCCTCCAATTTCCCAGAATCAGGCCGACTCTGAGACCCAGTTCGAGGAGTCTCCGGTTTCTGAGCAGTTTTGCTGGAGTTCTTGGTCCGACAAAGGGTGTGCCTTACCTGGTTGTGTTTTGTTTTGGAAGCAGTCAGGGTTCAGGTATTACTTGAACATTGTGGTTATGGGTCCAGTGACTTGACCACTCATTATATATCAAGACTTGATGTAGAAGGAGATGTTCGCTCATCATCATGAGGCATCAGAGTGAATAACAATGTTTTTAGCTAGAATTGAAAGATATGAGAAAGTTTTGATAGTTCCGCAGTGTGCGGCAGGCTTGAAGCATAGCAGATGTTTTAGGAAAATTGAGCGAAAGGGCATGTGTACAGTGGTACTCGAACCACTGTACACATGCCCATTTCGCTCAATTTTCCTAAAACATCTGCTATGTTTCCAAGGCTGCCGCACACTAGCGGAACTATCAAAACTTTCTCTTCATATCTTTCAATTCTAGCCAAAAACATTGTTGTTCACTCTTGGTGCCTCATGGTGATGAGCGAACATCTCCTTCTACATCATAATCGTTACTCCTCGCACGGAGAATATATAACATAACAATTAATGTATCAAGACTTGTTAACAGGAAAGAAAGAGTCATTTATTTTGTCTAGATAATCATCTCTCTAAAACTTCATAGTTAAATGTTTTATGTTGGCACCACCTCTACAGATGACTTCCAAACTATTTATTAATCGCAATTGATGGAGCACTATGAGAAGAAAACTTCGCTAAAGACATAATCTGCCGGAAATGTTTCGATTTTGGAGTGATTCATTTAGTCTAGCTGGATTGTTTATCTGACCTATAGTTGCAATGTAAACATCGTTTGTGAGAAAATTATTTTCACTATATCTATTGTTTAAATCTCCAGGTGAATCTACATTCTGCAAAAAAAATGGTTTTTTATTTGAACTTATCGTTAGATGCTTCTCTTGGGAATAGATTTATTGCATCCTGGGACCATGTTTTTCAATTAATGCAAATCTAATAAGAATATCAATTTGGTACACTGCATAATCGGATCTTGCATACTGTGTCAATTAAAGGGAACCGCTAATTGCTGAGGCATAAACGGTAAGCTCTACGGAATCAAACACCACAGTTTTCCATCGAGTTTCGTTTTCTGATTTAAAAGCTCGCTACGAATAGCCCCATTCTTCCCACCAAAAGTAAAAGGTAGGCAACGTAACAAGGAAAATATTTCTAGAATTAAATCGTAAAATTTTACGCCTGGGAAGTGTCTCAGCTCTATGGAGAAAAAAAGGTACAAGGAAGCCGCCTTTGACATGCTGATTGGCTGATCAAAAAACATGATAATACTTATCGTATTGTGGCACGGTTGGCGTTCTGATGAAATTTGAGATTTTTTCTTATGGAAATATATTAGCATCGAAATTGTTGACTGCTGTTTGAGTGTTTAGGGTGAGATAACATCTGTTGACTTTTTGTCTGAGCGACAGGCATTGGCCAATAGAGTGAATTTGAATCGTAAAACGATGAATGTATGCTTAACTTACGTCGAAGTGGATCTGACTTCTTTGAAGGAGTCAAATAAAATCAAATATTGTTGATCAATTTAAATGTTTAGAAAAATCACAAAATAGAGTTATGAACAGTTAGGAATTCTGAAGATGTCAACGGTAGGCGTTCTTGGAAGAGATCTTGTAAAAACTTGTCATGATTGGTGCCCCGTTTTACACCTTGTTCTACACTGGCTAGAACTTTGGTATACATTGTTTATAACTAATACTAAACTCGTGGAGTGAGTTGCTTTAATTTTGTTAGTGCAATGCCCGCACCTGCACGACAATGTTTCCATGAGGAACTCGGTTTAGGGCTGCTTTTCTCCATATTCTCGAGCGTCCTACACTTCCTACAGTACTGGACAAAATAAATCATACACTTGACCTGAAAACGCATTAAATGTTCTGTTATCCTCATTTTGACAGATGTATCTGTGGTCTACATTGGAAAGTTTTATTTTTATTTTAAAGTTTTATTGATCCGAGTTCAGCCTGGGAACAGATTGATCCGAGATACCTCAAAAAGCTTGTCAAAAGTATACCGCGTAGACTGGAAGCAGTGTTGAAGGCTAAGGGGGGTCACAGTAAATATTATAAACCGGAACTTATCGCTGATGCATGAGCTGATCAAATTGCCAACAGCAATCATAGTGTTGAGTTGCGTCCTTTTAAAATACTAGCAGAAGGAAGGTACCGTGGTACCAATAGAGGTCCGAGTAGGAGTTTTCGACCAAGAGGAGCTCAATTGCGCCGGGGTGTTAGCAAAACAGCAGGGTCCATCGATATTAGCTATCTTCTCCTGAGGAAACTGCCACTTATTGGTCGGTTAGCTCTTTTTGAAACGATGATTGAAGCCTGGCAATCCTGCCTGACTCCAGACATGTGAAAAGAAGGGTTGGTCATTACTATTAAGGAGGATAAGACTCAAACGGGAGGTTATAGACCTACCACGATGTTTGGTTAACCGTCGCCGGTCAACTTAGTGGGAGAGACCTGAGCGGATCCACCCACAGCAATACGCTTTTCGATGCTATGGCATCGGCTATGAGTCGGAGACGTTCTTCTCCGAACTCGATGATTTATTGGACAAGACCAAAGCGGAGAACCTACATGTTCATGTAGTGTCCCTCGATTTGTCCAAGGCAAATAATATGACGCGGAGGTTTCCTATCTTTACTGCCTTCAAGAACCAGAACTTCCAAGGGCGAATGTTGGCTTACGTGGAAAACTTCCTACACAATAGGAAGTTTCGAGTTTTGAACGCCGGCTTAACCTCTGAACCGAGGTTGTTAGCGAATGGCATCCCACAAAGGTCTGCCGTATCTCTCATACTGTTTTTCATTGCGATGAGCTCAGTGTTTGAACGCATCCCACTGAATGTACACATTATTGTGTACGGTGACGACATAACCATTGTTATATTTGGTAATTACGCAAGAGAAGTCAGAAGTTGTATGCAAAGAGGAGTTTATGATGTGGTTGGCTGGGCCGATGGTTTTACATGTTGTAATTGTTATGTTTTATATATTCTCCATACGTCGAGTAACGATTATAATGATGTAGAAGGAAGTATTTCTCTCATCAACATGAGGCCCCAAGTGTGGACAGTAATTTTTGCTAGAACTAAAGGTGGATGGTGTTCGCTTTATGATTTATCCCGAGAAGTCTAAGACCATGCACGTCTGCTTTGGTCATACCTATAGGCCAAGGCTACCACACGTTAGTATCGACGAGCTAGAGGTGAAGACAGTACTCGAAATGACGCTTCTTGGCGTGACGATCTATCACAAACTGCGGTTTGTGAAGCACGCCAAGTCAGTGAAGTGCAACGTCAAAGTTCAGGTGAATGTTCTCTGGGCCCTAAACAGCCGCTTCTCTTAAGCTTCGCGCTGTACTTTGATCAAGAAGCAGCGGTGGCATGCTCCTGCTTAAATTCCTCGAACCTCAATATAACGAGGCCTAGAGGATTTGCAATGGAGCATTTCTGACCTCACCCATAGCTTCCCTTAGGAGATAAGTTTATCCTCCAGCTGAGCATGCCCACCCTGGTTTGCTTATCTACCAGCGGCCTCATTATCAGGTATGCCTGCATGCCCAGGTACCCAGACAAAAGTTACGTAAGCGTACCGTTGCACCACTAACAGCCACGAGTGTCTCAAATGCCCATGCCCAAGAGCAAACAAACAACTCGCAGAGTCGTAAAATACAATAGTCTGAGTCCCAGTTGACAACTTGCATGTCTGCTAAAGCGCAGCTAAAGATACCGCAGAGACTGGATAACCGGCCGCAATGGTTTATGGCCTTCCCAGACACTCCGTAGCCAACCTCATCATCTATTGACGAACCGTCCGTAAATAACAGGTTCTTACCTTCATATGTGGAAGCAATTTCCCGTAGGCAGCCTTTGGCCCTTGTTCCACATAACTGCCGGATGGGCCAACCCACTTTGGAGCGCGTAGGTTCCCATGCACGTTGCCACAGCCTAGAAAGCTCACATAACGTGGGTATCTCTACTCCCGCTAGGTCTCGCCACCACTCTCTTGCTCGACAGACAGTAGGCTTGTACTCGAGATTGGTGTCCCCTTGTAGTGACTAGATGGCCTTAGTAGGTATGTTTTCGGTTACTACATTTGCCAGAGGAACATTACCACATTCCACCTATACCCAAGTAACACACAAAACATCTTTTTAGAATGATTTATAATTGTATGTATTATAAATGTATTATAAACGTATTGCAAAACATGTCAAGTTTGAAGCGGTATATATCTCACGTATTCTTTATCATTCTGACAAACGGTCGAGCTTAAAATACCTTTTTTCAGTGCTGCAAGTGATTAATACTTTATTATTGTTCTTAAAAACATGGTTCCATACATTTATAATACATAAACAGGACAAGCTTTTATGGGCAGTTCTATAAAGTGTTGAAATTACATTACACCAACCATGTTTTGCAAAACGTGTTCTTTTTTCTCATTACGATGAATTTGTTGTACAAGATTGTGGTTTTACTACCAACGGGGAGCATATCATAGATACTCAGAGTTTACTTTTCAACAATCTGAGTTGGCTTAGCAAAGAAGCTACGAACCTATCACGCCAAGGACTAGAGTTCAAATCCAACGCTTGGCGGTGTTTTATTTTTTTGTATGAGGATGTTTTTTCCATTTTTTTGTTTTATAAGGCTTCACTTTTTGCGCTTTTTGCGTCATTTTAAAGTATGAAATAAAGTATTATAAACCTACATTTATTACCTGTTTTTGTCATTTAACAGTACTTTCAACTTGTTTAATACAAGATGTGTTGCTTGGGTACTGTGACGTTACTCACATAACAACCGTGATGAGTGACCAAGAGAGGAAAGATATGCCCTACCCTCGAGATCAGACAATTTGGACTGGGCTGAAGATAGGACATACTCGAATCACTTACGGGTCTCGCCTTAACGGCAGGCCAAACCATCTATTCGTGGATCGCCTTGCTAGCGTACAATGAAGGGTTGAAATGGCAGTTATAGCCTCAATACGTGAAGTATTGTATAACGACCGTAGTACAGACTTACGTGTAATGGAGTTCCAGAGGACGCTGGACTTATGTGACCAAATATAAGCCAGCGTGGTCTTTCTCCCAAAGATAACGGATTTTATACAAACGGTTCATAGTCAGTATTTCAATCAGAAAACTGACTAAGGAAGAATGTGTGAGCGTCGGAGCAGTTTGAACCGCATTACGGAAGTATCAACAACAGTGCTCTTCCGTAGATTTCACGAGACGGGGTAGAAAACCCAGTCCCACTGACCCTACAATCGACAGAAAGGTAAGGGACTATTTCAAGCGTCATCCTACAGCATCACTCCGAGATGTGAAGAAAAAGCAGAGGACTGAAGAAAGCGTTAGTTCTTGAAGCCAGCCACCTTTGGTGTGGCGCTAGTGACGATTTGCACATTTTAAGCTTGGATTATATATCTTTACAATATTTCTTCTACCAAACAACTAGTAACAGTAATTAATGTAAAACATCATAATACCTGGCTGATAAACAATGAAAAAAAAAACTGCCGTTTCAATAACCACTACACTAAGTACAAAACGGATTTTTTTCTCGAATTAAATTAACGACAAAACACGGCAACTTCCGCCGCAAATATTGTGTTTGCTGCATAAAACCTTCAATAAAATCGAGCTGTCAAATTAGCACCACACGCAGCACCAAGTTTTCGGCTTCACGATTGTTGTTCGTGGATAACAGCCGCTTCAGTCCTGTGCGAAAAAGCTAAGTACTTCGGCGACTAATGTTATGCGGGCCAAGGAGAGAATGAGCCTGCAGACTCGTCGGAAGCAGAAGCAGCCAAAAAAAGAACCAAACCGGCTGAATCTGTGAAACCCAGGGCTTGAATGCTGTACGACAAACTGCTGACCAAAAAATCGGGCTGTGTTATCATTGGCGATGAAACCGACATAAAACTCAGCGAGGACCACAGTTTCATACCTCGCCGAAGGGATAGGATGTTCCTGGAACAGTGAAAGCCATTTACACCAAAAAATTCGTGTAACAGGCCATATACGGATGTGGAAAAATTTCTCGTTCATTCATTACGACAGACATAATAAATTGTCAAATCTACGTGAAGGAGTGTCTGCAAAAAAAAGCTTACTACCCTTGATCAAACAGCATAACAAGCCTACAATCTTTTGGCTTGATCTTGCTTACTGCCATTACTCTAAATATGCACTTAAGTGGTACAAAAGGAACAATGTCGTATTTGTACCAAAGGAGATGAATTCACCAAACCGACCATAGCTTCGCCCTATCGAGTTTTTTTTGGGCTTTAATGAAACGAAGCTGAGAAAATACATGATATCAGCGGATAGTGTTGATTTTTTTAGAAAGATTGGCACAAAATGGTGAAAATGGTAAGAGAAAGCTCTGGGCAGAAGCTTATGAGAAGTGTTAAGTAGTGGAAAAGTTAGAGAACTCGCCTACCTCACAAAAAATCAAGCAAATTGATAAGAAAATGGAAATAAAACATTATTATTTACTGTGTTTGAGAATAAAATAATCAAAAACCGCAGTATAGTCTATTTTTATTTGAGAAAAAATTGTATTGATATTTTTCGGAAC